>JAEPRB010000232.1:0-62812 GCA_016758965.1 Circinella minor
ATAATGGATTATACACCTTTAATTACAGATGAGGTAAATTTTATCATTGCCAATTATTGGATGTTTCTTGAATTAAATTGGCCTATTATAAATAATAGATTCAAACATAGAACAGAAATTAAGCATACTAAATATATAGATAAAATTAAAGATATATTATTGAAAAAATTAGGTTATACTGCTGTATTTTTCTTTTTAATGGTCTTGTATACAAATAAAGAATATCCAGCACCTTATTTTGAGATTGAAAAAGGTCTTTTCTTATTGTATCATCTAGTCTCTGGAATTGCTGGAAGTGATATTGAAAAATATTTGCCTCAAAGTACATTTCATACTTTTTATAAAAAGTTTTGGATGGACAATGAAAATTATAAACGAATTAATAAAATAGTAAATGATGCATTAACAAATATGTTTTCAAATATAAAGTTACGTATTTTGTCTGCTAGAAAAAATAATCCAGATTTATTTAAACATATAACTCTTATTTTAGATGGACATGATTCTCGAATTAATTATACAGATACAGATTTAGATAGAAGCCGTTTATATTCATATAAATTTAAAAAGAATGGTTTACGTACTCAATTTGCAGCTGATATTAATGATATAATAATTTTTGTATCGAAAAGTGAATTTTGTAGTGATAGTTCAGATGGTAGTATGTTTTTAAATATGAAACTTTATAATAAAATGAATGAAAATGATACTTTAGCAGTAGATGGTGGATATACTTTATTTATAACACAATTTATTGAGCTTGCTAATGAAAAAGGTTATGAATTTAGTAATGACAATTTTGTTTATCCAATCCGTAAGAATATAAATGAAAACATAACGATTACTAAAGAACATTTTAATAATACATTTGGAAGCTTTCGAACTAGGATCGAAAACCAATTTTCTGAAATTGGTAATAAGTTTTATCGTTTTAATAATAATAAATCAATTGTAAAAATGGATAACATTAAGTTTTATAATCTTCAATTTCGTGTAGCATGTTTATTAAAGAATATAAATAAATTTGTTGAATTATTTAATGTTCCTATTTTACCACATCATAAATTATGGCATAGTAATAACTTTGAGTTTCCTATTGAAAAAAAGTTAATTGATGTAGTTGTTAGTAATAATAAACAGAATAAAGATAAATTTGATAGAATGATGCAGCTACAAAATAATTTATTAAATATGGCTATATCAGATAATACAATGGCTGTAGATGATACTGAATCTAATCATTCACAAGGCAGTGAAAGTGATAATGATGTACCTAACTTTAATGAACGTACTAGAAAAAGAAGAAGAAATATAAAAGGTAAACAGCGTTCAACTGCTTCATATGAAATAGAAAGTATTATTGGGCATATAAAAGAAAATGATGCATATTTATTTCAGGTAAAATGGATTGGATATAGTAATGAAGAAGATAATAGTTGGTTATCTATTGATATGTTTAATCAAAAAAAATTATTAAAAGCATATATTGAAGAGCATAATCTGGGCATACTATAGATGGTTTTTATAGAAGGATATTATTAAAGCATAAGAAGAAGGGATTTCCTATTGTAATTTTTATAGGTTTTTTTTTTTTTGGTTTGACATTTTGTATATCTCTTCTAGATTTATCTTCTTTTTCAATTTTCTTTTTAACTATTTTTTCATTTTTTTTTCTTTTTTCTGGAATATGGTTTGGATTATGTATTCGACAAACATATTTACTTTTATTGCCTTTTTTTGTTATTTTTTTCCCACAAAACTTACCATCATTTTTTCCTCGTTTAAACTTGTGGGTACAAAAATTATTATCCATTGATAGATAGAGGAAATGATCAGAAGAGAAAATATTTTTTATTTTATTATTTAATTTTTTTTTTATAAAACCTCAAAGTCCCATTGAGTCCAGCGAAGTCCCCAGAATTTCAAACTCAAAGGGACGTCGGGAATAATAAGCTTTATTTGCACTCCAAGTCCCCACTCAAAATATAGAAGTCCCTGCCTGCATAACACCAAAAAAAAACGATTCTTCCTTTATTTTTTTCCTCATCGTTTTTTTTTCTTTACATATTGGTACCTTTGTGATGGGAGGAAACAATCAATCGATTAACAAATCAAACAGATACTTTTTCCAAGAACATGGATAACAGAAAGAACATTCACACCTCAACAGTTAACAGCTTCGCATTCGGTTATATATTCAATTGAAAGTCAATAGGAAATGTTCATACGAGCTAAACACACAAGAAGATTGTGCATGCAATGCTAAACACAGATTGTCAACATTAATATTAGAGAATGCACATGCAGCTTCCTCAAACAAAAGAATTAAGCGAACCAGATTAAGATGGATGTTTCACTTATCTTTTTTAAGCCAATGCTCGATGTATTTCGCACTTGATCGACGAACCTATCAATTATTCTTTTATGAACCCTTGGCGAAATATTTCTCTGCGTTATTTTAAGCGATAATCGATACATTGCATTGAAGAGAAAGCAGAAACGAGAACAACCATTCAATGATCCACCGGCAGCTTCAAAGTTTAACAAAATGAGAGGTAATGGCTATGGATTGGTGAAAAAGTTTGGTGGGTAATTTGATAGGAACGATAACATTTCCTGGGAAAACACAGCAATCAGTAGTATAATCAATGTAGATTTTGGAATATGGATGATAGTAGTATAACTTTTTTAATATAAGGGACTTAGAGTTTATGATGGAAGAGGGTGCTTTGGTCATAATTGCTATAGATGTTAGGTTTAACTATAAGCAGGTTGAATAAAAAGAAAACAAATACTGATCTATCCTATGTTTCCTAAGCATGGATTTTATAATTTCTCAAAGTTCTTGTATATATATTATCATTTATATAAGCTAAAAAAAATGGATTATCGTTTCTAGGAGTAGTATTGTTATAGCGCATGACCAATTATTGTATACTTCAATCGGGTTCGATCGGTCAGTTTGAGGAAGCGTGTTATAAAAAATAGGTAGAATAAGAAGGGCTCGAAGATATATACAAATAAAAGCGATTACTGTTTCCTGGTTGTCAGGAAACCCTTTATTTATATACGTCGAAATATCAGGGGCTAATTACGTCTAACTAATATTTATCTAATATCAATGATCAACATTTCTACATAGAATATCTATCCTAATATTTCTATATCCAACCATGCGCTCAACTATGCTATCGTCCATCCTTAGTATTCTGCGGATAAGCATATAGATCAACAACCTCATGGTTGAATATATCGTCGTAATGGTCTTACACCATTACAAGTGTTATAATCGTGATTATCATTTTATCCATATATTTTCAATTTAATAGTATCACTGTACAATTTAATATTTAAATATGCACGAATATTCAAAGTAACAAATATACTAACCTGCTCTTATTATTTACTTGTAGGTAATGGCCAAACAATCAGCAAGAAAAGATACAATGTTTTAGGGGGAAACCAGCTTAGCTAAAAAAAAAAATCAGAAAAACGACAACAGTAATTGACGAACATGAGGAAATTGAGGTTAAGAATAATCAAGTGAGCTTATAAATTAGAGAAAACTGAAAAGAGAGGGGTGAAGAAATATGAAGGAACAGAAATAAAAGAGAAGAGTGTATAGAATAATGAAAAAAAATATAAAAGAGAAGGTGTATAGAATAATGGAAAGAAATATGACGCAAAAGTATCCTAAAATATTGTCAAGCAATGAAATGTGTTTGTGTGAGTAGAGAAAGACAGGTTTATAGCGTATAGAGAGTAGGAAAGAAAAAAATGTAGCAAATTGTAAATAAAAGAATATTAGTTACACATTAAAAAAAATGCTTGGATTTTCGGCAATCCAGTGTAAAGTTTTTCTTTGTCTACTTCGTTTTTCTTCTAATAATGCGACAGCTGCTTCATTAGTCAGTCTGTGTTGTGCAGCATAATTTTTAATGCCTTCAATAATGATACGTCTGCGATTATAAAATCTACGTTCTTTTGTTTCTCGACGCCATTCAACATGGTACAAACGTTCTAATTCTTCAATAGAAGGACCGCCAGCCAAGCCATGGTACCATTCACGCCAAAGCATATCAAGTGTGACAGTGTTACGAGACATTTTGTAGATTGGTACAGGCATTTGGTCTGGTGTTGGTGCTGGTGCTAGATTTTGTACGGGTGGTGGTGGGAAAAAAGGGAGAGAGATGGATGTCGTTGTAAGCGATGGTTGTTGCTGTGGTTGTTGGGAAGGTTGCGGAGAAGGTTGAGAAGGTTGGGAAGATGTTTGTTCTTGAGTGGGTTGCTGTTGAGAAACATTGCCCAAGTTCAAGGTTACTTGCAAAGGAGCTTGCCCAGAAGTATAGCTAGCTACTTGCTGTGCTAATGTTGCAAGGCTGCTAATATGAGGAACAAGCACTTGCAAGGGAGTAACGACAGACAACAGGGATTGAAGAACCTGCGTCTGTGCGGCTTGTTGGGCTTGGGCTTGAGCGTCAAAACGGGATGCAATTTGTTGATTAATATCAGAAAGATGTTGTGCAACCAATGGTACTGAGATAAATACGAGTAGTAAAATAGAAAGATGGGACTAAAGTAAATATAGTTGAGAATCTGTTTATTCCTGAAATAAAATAACTACTCTTTTATATCTTTTCTAAATTATGTAACTATCTTATTTTATCCGATCATGGCTAAACTATGTTTTATACGAATAGATGGGAGGACCTATTATATTTGTTCTATTATAAATATTAATTCTAGATCATTCTCTGAAACCGTTTATGACAGTTATTACTAATCTCATTCTTTCTTTGATGTTCCTTTATTATCCGGATTAATAATAAGAACGAATCAAAATAAATAATAGTGTTTAATTGGTTATATCTTTTATCCTTGACGGAATGATGTTTGACCGATTATTCATGAATGGATGGAATATATGTGTTATTATGGTGGTTCACCACAGTGAATCTATGGTAGCAGAAAACGTTCCTAGCATCAGTCCGCAACATCTGCAAGATCCTGCAAGTGGTTCTAGTGAGACTCTGCACTATGAGCTTTACAGCAACATCCAAACTGTCAATGAAGTATGGCGCGAGTGGTCTGTAGGTTTTGCTGAACATTTACCTGCCGTTTCCGAATTAGAAAACAAATGGAAAGCAGCCTGGCGACCTACTACTACGATGAGACAATGTTTTAGTCGACGTCTGCTTATTGTCAAGGCTGTAAAGGCCATTGCAGAACAGAAACGTGAATTAGAAGGTAGTGAAATTCATGCAGCTCAGCTTCTTAATGAATATCGCTCAAGCAAATCACTATCTCTTAATCAACTAATTTTAGACCTCAAAACAACGAACCCTGCTTCTCTTATTGCTCTAAATGTTACAAAAACTTTCAAATAACCATACAACATAATTACTATGCATATCTACCTTTCAATTTCTATACTTTATTCATATATAATCATTCCTTTTTACTGTAGCAGAACATTTTTCCCATCGGGGTTTTTTTTAGTTATTCATATTTCTTTTGTTTCCTTTTCTCCTTATCCTATAGCATATTCTAAATTATAAATTATAAACGTTATCTAAAGATTGCTCTTTTTTATAGAAGTCGTTTTATATTTTATCAAGATTGAATAGTTTACAGTTGGTGTAAGTATATTTTTCAAATCTATTTTAAAAATTATTCATTTTACACGGCGATGAAGAGAATTATTTTATTGACTTAACAAAAGGTCTACGTATAGTCGATTTAGTCTTATTTTGATAATCTTTTCATTAGTACGTCAGGTTGATATTCAAAATATACTTTAAGTTCTTTTTAGACTTATAAAAAAGATAAGCATCGTGGTAGTGTCTTTATTATATTGAAAGAATATGAAACAGCTTTCTTATAAATTCCTGGTAGCCCACCGCCAACAAATGTCAATTATCCTTTTTTTTGTACTAAACATACTAATGATTACCCATGAAAGTTATTTCGATAGAATGTAGTGCGAATATCTGGATTAACATCATACTAACAACAATGAACTTATTTCTCTCGAATATCTTTATTATGTTTTATAGAGCGTTGATTTATAGCCAATATACATTATTTTGTCTTTTTAACTTTGATGGTTTTTCTGTGATTTGTTAGTATATAATGTTGATATAAATAAATAAGTAAAAGTAAAATAATAGTATAGTTTTTTAAAATGGTCTAAAGAACAATTTTTCCAGATCGATTAAGGAATAAAAATATATAACGTGAATATTTTTTTGCGCGATTAGGAGTAAAGGATGAATAAGAATATTTGTTGTTATATATTCTGAAAGTTATTTTTAATTGTGGAATGCATTGCTAATTTCGATATTATGAAAGTAATGAGATGAAGTTTATGCATGTACAACGAAAAGACGACTGGGTGAAAATATACCGAAATACCTTCAAAATACATATGATTTGTGACCAGCACCCTAAATACATCATGTATTTAGTGTTTTTAATAGTACAGAACCAATAATATACATGTATTTTGGCTGTGACCCGTGGTGACTCCGACAAAATTTTTGGCAGTGAATTTTGTGACCAAAGTGACCTGTGGGATTTATACATATAGCTAGCTGATCTATTTGAAGAATATATTCTATAATTATAAGTAGACTTCTTTTGTTGGTACAGTTTTTTTTTTTTTTGAAGGTTCACAATCCTACCAATTTCCCTTTTTTAAATATAAACTTATTAGACCATTTCTAATAACGTTTTAATTCTTTGTCCTTTTATTTTGCTCTAGTTTCGGATATGTCCTTGTAGATACTCAAATTTTACCGAATTGTCATTTAGTAAAGAAAGCTGGTGTATAAGACATTGTATTTTATTGTAAGAGATTATAAAAAATATAAGAAAGAATAATCGACTTTTTTATTTGATACGAACCATATTTTTATTAATCTAAATACAAGTATCATTTAATATACGTAAGTCTCTTCCCAACTATATTTTTTTTTATTACATAATAATATCCACCAACTGACGGGACACTTTCATTTTATTTACGGTAAATTATTATAAATTAAGAAGCATTATATAGCGTTTACTTAATGTAATAGTGTGTGTTCTATTTAGTAAGTTACTGTTTATTTTATTTAGGTATTTATTTATATGTAGTATTTTTGATTAAATGTTATTAAATTAAAAAATGTGAACTTGTAAGAGTTAAAGATAAAATACAACAACTCTTCTACGTAGTAACACATTTTCATATTCATATACATAATTATTTCTCGTATACCTTTGTAATTCCCTCGTCTGAATGTTTTCATATTTTATGATATGGTCTTGAAGTACTTAACCTAACCACACTAATATTATTGCTTTTTCACTCCTTTTTTTTTTTTGGCAGCAAAATAAAAAAAAAGAGACAAAGTAAATATCGTGTCTGTAGACTTTAGTAAACAGCAAAATAAAGTCTCTTTATAAACAAAATGCTTATACGTAGAGACATTTATGAAGCCTGCATAGAAAATTAAGTTTTAATTAATGAAAAAGATCGTTAGCTGTGCATAAATAAATGGAGCTACAAAAAATATGAATGAATCTGCTGTTGTGTATCCATATTTGATAAACAGTAACAACTTCATATTTTTTTATTATATTTGATTGTAATAATACATGAAAACGACATATATCTACTTAAAGAGTACATCTACAACTTATGTGTAATAATTACTATACTTCAAAAATTTAAACGTAATTTTAGAAGTAAATGGGGTTTTACAATAGTTGTAACGTGTTACATCTATTTTCCGTACGTCGTTATCTTTTTCGGTGTAACATTATCAATCAATTGATCATGCCACACTGAAAGATTATTAAAAAAAATGAGCCCATTAGTTTTTAATATTGTTATCAAATACAGTATATATAAGGGCTTTATTTTTTTATTACAGGATTATAATTTATATGACAGAAGAAACAAAAAGCAAACAAATCGACATATTAATTGTTGGAGGTAGTAAAAACTTTCCCCTCTCTCGCTACATTGTTTTTTTAATATGCTATGATAAAAAACTAAATATTTTCACCTTTCTTTTTTCTTTTTCGTTATTGTAAAGGTGGACCCGTTGGACTCTTTGCGGCAAATTTAGCCGTCAAATCCGGCTTAACAACACGAATAGTGGGTAAATGAAAAATATACTTTTTTTTTCTTCCAGTCGAAAAATACCCGCACCCAGACCAAATCATCTCATTAAGCACAATCATACGATTTTATAGATATTGAAGCCGAGCCACAGCATTGGGGTCGTGGTGACTGGTTGCATGGTCGTACACTGGAAATACTAGATTATACGGGGCTCAATACTGATTTGTTAGGGACAGGTAGTAAAGTTGAAACATTGGCAGTACATCATCAACTGCCACCACGAAATCAGACCGCCACAGCTGGACGAACAAGTATTGATTTTGTTCCAGAATCAATTGTAACAAAATATAAGTAAGTTGTAAAGGAATGTACATGTATAATCTACATTTTTTTTAAAAAAAGGGGTTGTCTTTCTAAATGCTGCATAATGTAGACATTTACTTTGTGTTGGACAACATATTACGGAATCAAACTTTCAACATACACTCTCAGAAAATGGTATTCAAATCGAACGACCTGTGACAGTGACACAATTTACCCGTGAAGAAGGAGAAGACTATCCTATTTTGGCAACTTTGGAGAATAAAAAAAGTCATTCGACAGAAATGGTCCGTGCCAAATATTTACTTGGTTGTGATGGTGCTCACAGTTCAATAAGAAAACAAATTGGAATTGAATATGAAGGACATGGAAGTAAACAAAACTGTGGTGTTTTGGATGCTCTAGTCCAAACTAATTTTCCAGATAGAAAAAGTATTAGGTAAAAAAGGTGTTTTGATTAATTAAAAATGGTGAAATAATGGTACTGACACACCACGAATCGTGTATATGTATGAATATGAATAGTTTCGTACGAGGTCCTTTTGGCAGTCATGCATGTTTATTTCCACGAGAAAATAATTTGACTCGTGTCATGGTCGAATTACCATCGGATGAGAGGGATAAGAATCAAATTCCTTTGGAAACAGTTCAAAGTGAAGCACGCAGAGCTCTTTTACCACATCGTGTTGAGTTTCTAGCAGTAATGTGGTGGACAGTTTATAGTGTTGGGCAACATGTAGCAAATCGATATACCGATAAAAAGGAAGACGACGATGATAACATTATACCTCGAGTTTTCTTATGTGGTGATGCTTGTCATTCTCAAAGCCCAACTTTGGGCCAAGGGTTAAATACTGGTATTGGTGATGTTTTCAATTTGGTAAGGAAGAAATATGGAAGCTCGTTTCGTGATCATAATTGTTTGTGGAAATAGTAATATTAAATAATAATAACCAATTTTAGATGTGGAAAATTGCTATGGTAAATGCCGGACTAGCAAAATCTAGTCTCCTATCCACTTATGAAACAGAACGTCGTCCTGTTGCACAAAAGGTTATTGCTATCGATCGACTCGTTTCTGGAAATGATTTAAAGGACGAACCTTTGATGAGCTTGATACAAGAAAATCAAAAATTCACAACAGGATTCGGTATATCATATGCAACAGCAGGCACCTCTCCTTTATCATTGAGAGTGGGTGACCGTGCTCCCGATTTCAAGGTAGTTGCCTATAATACCGGCAAAAAGGCAAGATTGTATGAGTTATGGCATACAAAGAATAGCTGGTGTTTCCACTTGCTTATCCTGGCTGGAGATTTGACACATACAACTGAACGGGTAACACAAGCACTAGAGACTTTCAAGGATAAAAAATGGAGTTGGTTACAGATCCATCTCATTACAACAACGACTCAGAGAGGAGTTATCGATTCTTTACCTAGTACTACCATTAACAAACAGGCACTCTTGATTGACAAAATTAACCAAGCTCAATGTCATCATGGATACAACGTAAAAGACACAAACGCACCTGCAGCTGTCATTGTTCGACCTGACCTGCATATCGGATGGATTGGGATGTTGTCGGCATCTATGGAGGACTGGCTCGCCAATGAGATTAATTTGGATTTTAAGGGATGGAATGTATTAGAAGCCGAATAAACGATAAAATAATCCCCCCTTTCTTTGTTTGTTATTCTCCCCCTGTTTTAATTTGATATTTTTTTACTCCATTTCAAACCATATACATATAAAATTCGTTGTAAAGTCAAACCAAATCGATGAACTTATATGTGTATATATATAGATACATATATAGATATATATATGCTGGTTTGAATCGTTATTATTACGCTAGGTAATAATGACGATGGGTCATGTTAAATAATAACAAAACTAATAATCTTGAGGATAATAACATTTCTTCTCTAAACCAACAATTATTTTTTTTCTTTCTCTTGTAACAAAAAGTAACATTAACGTGTTTTATTATTTCTACCTTCCTCTCTCTCTCTCTCTCTTTCTCTTTCTCTCTCACTTTTCCTTTTCTTTTTTATTTACTCGCCGTTTCTTTTGATTGATCGATCGGCCGATCATCATCGTCATCATCCGAGTAAAAAATATAAATATACCTATACCTATACCTATACTATAATGCATTCCTTTACCATAACCATTACATGTATTCTATTTCTTATTCCAATATTTGTGTTTGCAATCCAAGAAGGTACAGATGTGGCCGATCCATCAGCCTATCCATATTATGTTATGCTCGGAAACCCACATGTATGTGGTGGTATGATCATCTCATTCAATCCTCCCATTATTCTTACTGCTGCACATTGTGTCGCAGATGCTGAGCATCCACTCAGTATGACACATAATCCATATTTTGTTGGGTATGGAGACGTTGATCGCAAACATCATATTATCAATCCTATTGTCGATTGGCTCATCCATCCCAATTATGAGAATGATAAAGGTCAAATAGATATGCATTACGATATCGCTATTATCAAACTGCAAAAACCTTTTAAGCCTTCTGCTCATGTCGCTAGAGTCGCTCTATGGTCTGAAAAAGATCTGTACATACCACGGCAGGCTGTCCTGATGGGTTACGGTTATACAAATGTTGATAAGCCAGAGGCGAAAATATTGCAACGGATATCAGTAAATGTAACAAAATTCACAGCAGGTTATTCGGATATGGTAGAAGCTATGTCCTCTCGTAGTGAAGAAATGGCTTGTCATGGTGATTCAGGTATTTCAACATAATATAATATGTATAGAGGGAATATGTATGTACAGGGTATGCACGGACTTGTAGTTTGGGTTACTTAACAAGGTCTCTCTCCTATTTCTCTTTTTATCTCTATCTTCCTTGTTCCTTTATGTCGTAGGAAGCCCGTTGATTGTTTATAAACAAATAAACGATGATACATCTTTACCAGTTGCTCTTGGGCTTCTTGCAAGAATATTTGGTGTTTATGATCATGATCCATCCCATGCGACTTGTCCGATTCCACTCCGTGCAGAAAACAATGTACCCACTATAATTGAGAGCTTTTGTAATATATCCAACATGTTAAAATGGATTGCAGATGAATCAGGGATCACTGTTGAGCAATTGACAGATCCATTATTCGTTCCCAATAGTACATGCTATGAAGATTGCCTTGGTCGTTGGAAAGGGATAAGACCAGAAGAAATCGATGAGGATGAAAATAATTCAAGCCAGTGGCATATAGGATTTGGTGACAGCACTTTTGAGAAAAATAATCCTGATAAATGGTGGGTTGGACCATTGGTGCAGCAGCGTGCTATTTTTAGTTCAGATGCTTCAACATCCACTATTATTTCCACTATCCCTATTATAAGACATATTCCATTATCATATTTTTTTTCACTGCTATTGCTTTTGTTGTAACAAGTTCTATTTCCAAAACACTGTATATTTGACAATTACTATTTAGATTATTATTATTATTATTACACAACTATTGTTACTATTACAATAATAATGATTTCATAATGTTTATTATTTCAAACCAATCACTTTATATACTTCCTCCATATGCTTGTGTGCAACTTCAGCTGCCTTTTCAGCACCTTCATCCAAAACTTGACGAACATATCCTGGATCACCTTGTAATCGTGATAATTCATTCCGGATAGGTACTATTCGATCAATCACCGCATCAGCTACTTGTTCCTTGAACTGTTTTGTGCTTTCAACCCCTTCAAATTCCTTAACTGCTTCTTCTATGCTGATATCACGTACAGCACTGTAGATCGTCAATAAATTGGAAACACCAGGCCGTTCTCGTTTATCATAGCTAACGCCCACCAAAGAATCCGTGGTAGCACGACCAATCTTACTTTGAATAACTTCTGGTGTGTCTGATAGGTTTATTCTAGATTGTTCGGATGGATCCGATTTTGACATCTTAACGGTAGGTTGACGTAATGACATGACACGTTGTGATTCGGGTGCTGTATACAAATGTATATATATGTAAGTTTTCTGTTTACAAGTGTTTTTCATCACATACATCTTTTTTTTATTCTTATTAACTTACGTGTAATAGCAATAGGCTTTGGAAACACGTTTTTTTTAAACGTCTTATTGAACAACTTGGCAGTATCTCGTGCTAATTCAAGATGTTGCAATTGATCTTGACCAACAGGAACATGTGTAGCTCTAAAAATAAATAAATATCGAATATATGTTTGTATATTTCATCCCCTTGTATTGTAATCCCCGTTGGATCATAATAGCGTCCAATATATATCCCTATTCCAAAATATTTACTTGTAAAGTAAAATATCGGCAGCTTGTAAGACAGGATAATCAAATAAACCCATCTTTAATCCAGTTGTCAACGACTCATCTGCCAATATTTCAGCATGTGAAGCGACATGACCACGCTTTTGATCCATCTTCGACTTCCACTGCGTCATACGTCCAAGCCAACCAACAGGTGTCAAACAGTTGAATATCCATGCGAGCTCGGAATGTGCGGCAACTCGACTTTGTTCAAATAAAGCGCTTTGCTTGGGGTCCACGCCACATGCTAATAAACTAACAGCCATGTCAAACTTGGACTGACGTAAAATATCTGGATCTTGTGGCATTGTAATGGCGTGCAAGTCAACAATGCTATAAAAGGTCGTCGTACCAGGTTGTTGTAAACTACTCCAACTGGACAAGGCACCAAGGTAGTTACCTAAATGCGGAATGCCAGTAGGCTGAATGCCGGAGAAAATGACGCGCTTGGCAGTTGTAGAAAGGGGTTTCTAAAAAATAAAGATAGACAACAAAATATTTATATGTCTATTTAATGAAAGAAAATCTCATGATATAATAAATGAAATGGAGAAAAGAAAAAGTACCGTTGGTATCATTTTATTTTTCTGTTACGTTTTGCCAACAAGTTAACTAAATTAGCGGGGAGAAAAAACAGAGAGAACAGGGGAATAAACTTTGCAGCTGTCAAAAAAAAGATGTTATACTTTTATCCAGACAGAAAAAAAAATATTTATTTCATCCAAATAAAGAAAAGGGAAAAACTCATCACTATCTCTATAGTTATAACTAAAAATTTTGAGCATAAGCTTGATTAGCACCGGAATATGGTTGTTGAGGAGGATATTGTGGATAAGCAGTTGTTTGTGGATGTTGTTGTTGAGGAGTCACTGGTGTAGTTATACCATATGAATAGTTTTGTACTTGTTCAGACTGATGTTGTTGCTGCTGTTGCAATGGGTAAGGAGTAGAGTAAGCTTGTTGCGAAGGATATGACACAGTTGTGTTAGTGGGTTGAACTAGAGGATACTGAGGTTGTTGCTGAACAACATGGTCAGTAGATGGTGACTGAGATGGTTGTGGTTGTTGTGGTTGCTGCACAGAAGTAGATTCAGGATAACCATAAGCAGACGGGGCTCCTTGTTGCTGAGGCTGCTGTTGTGACACTGATGGATATTGCTGTTGACTTCCTGGAGAAGCTTGAGCTGGTGGATATCCCTGTGGATATCCCGCTGATTGTTGTTGTTGGGGAGGTTGTTGTTGATAGCCTTGATAACTGTTTTCCTGTGGAGGAGCACTGGTATACATTCCCTGTTGAGGTAGTTGCTGTTGTGGAGTATATGGTTGTGGGGGCTGTTGCTGTTGGATTTGCTGTGGATATGTGCCATAACTTTGAGATTGAGGTGCTGAGTAGTCATGAGCTAAATAATAGTAATAATAATAATAATATTTTTTTAGCAAATTAGATGGTAATAAAAAAAACAGCCACCAGATTATTAGTTTTTACTTGCCATTTGGACCACCTGGTGCGGTATACTTGGCAAGGGATGTTCCCAACATTCTATCATACATGGTTCGAGCATGCAAGAATTTCTCGTTCAAAGCAACCAATTCATCTAAGAGATGAAAAAAAATTAGTATGTATATCGCCCATAGTTGTTTCTTTACCCGCCACCGAAAAATTTCAATCAGGAGATAATGGAAAGAAACAATGAAGTATTTAATGCGTGAGGTATACATTACCCTTCTTTAAACTATATTTCTCAATCAATCGTACAAGCTTAGGCCGAATAGTGAGAGAGCTATTATACAAGTTTTGTAACTCTTCATTCTCTGAGAATGCGTCCTTTTGTGGATCAATACGTGATAGCATATCCAATAAACGATCAACATTTTGAAGTTCTCCCATGACCTCAGCCTCCATTTGTGCTTCTTTGAGTAGATCACTTGGAGATGGGTCTACAATTTTTTCCTATTTTTTTTATGCATATTTCGTTATTAGGTTATATTTATTATTTCATTCACAACCCATACTCTAGATTCAACTTCTTTTGCTGTTTTTTATAACTGTTTATATATACCACATAATTCACAGGAAAAATACCCATCTGTCCTCGTAATTCACCCTTCCACCAATCACGATAAACACTTTCGATGACCCGAATAATATCACCTTTTTGAAAACCTAATTCACCCTGTTCAGTAGGCTGAAAGTCATACAATGCTCGAACTCTTGACACTTTCGGTGCAGCATCTTGTTTAGGCTATATATAATCGTATTTGCAAAGTTACTCAATAATCATCTGCAAAAAAATATACTAGTTGTTTTTTGATGTATATATGTGTATACCTTAAGTGCAGAGGTAGCATTCTGCGATGCTTCGGATGATGTGGAGGTGGTTACTGCCTTAGCAACAGATGAGGATGCCTGCTATGTAAAAAGAACATATATAAATCAGTTTCCGTCAATCAAAACATCTTCCTTTTTCCAGGAATCTATCTGCCTTTACCCGATAAGTGGACCGATTCTCGGTCTCAGATAATGATAATGCAAGAGCCAATTGAAGCTCTTCCTCTTCTTTTTGTTTATCCATCTCTGTCTAGTAAATAAAAGATTGACATTCCAAGTATATAAATAAAAAAATTATTAGAATACCCTTAAACCTTATCTATTTATATATTTTACCTGAATATATTCTTTCTTTGGTTTTTGAGGGTTGGGGAATTGAATTCCTTCCGCACGTAATGAATGATACACTTCATTCATAAGCCCGAGACTCGAGTCAGTGCTAAATTCCAAGGAGCAAACCTGGATAAGTTCAAGAGCTCGTTTACGTACGCTCTCATGCGTGGTCTAAATTTTATATATCCAAAAATGAACATACATATTCAACCCTGATCTACTGTCTCACTCTACCCTTTTTTTCCCTTTACCTTATCATGGATAAGTTTACTTAACGCAGTAGTAAAAGCACGAGACGAGATTTCTCGATGGACTGTAATGTCACAATTCTTAACCAATGCTTCTGATAACTAAAGTATTAAACCAGTCCAAACACAGATCAATATGTAGCAAGCAAACGTGAGAAGCTGATAGGCTAAAACATAGAAGTATAAACTTACTGCCAACGCATACAGTTGAACGTTTGCATTTCGACTAGTAAATCGTTTTATGACAGCACCAACACAATCTCGAGCACTATACAGAAAAGTTTATTTAAAGTTAGAAGATATACTTGATTATTGCCAAGAAAAAAATCAAAAAAAAGAGGGGAGGGGGGATTTGGAAGATGAATAAAACGGACAAAGGAAAAAAAATAGAGAAATCTGTGATTGAGACAACAAAAATAAAGCTTGGCACTCCTATATTTGTTCCAATCAATTAACCTACTTTTCTGGAGTTCCTCGAGAAACTTTATCACAAACACCAAGAATTAACTCCCAGTTTTCAGAAGTGAGATTCTCATTAGTCGCAGCAGCTATTTGAAAAAGTGGGAAGTTAATACTTTTCCTTGGCGCTCTTTTGTCTCTTTCCGAAATTCCACATCTCTCAAAATAATAATAATAATAATAGAAAGACTTTGCTTTAAAAAAAACTGAGAAGAAAATACTAGATATATTCGTGTGTAATTTCTTACCGACGGATTCTTCAAATGGGTTAGCTTTTGCAAACATGCAGGAATAAAGAGTAAAAAAAAAAGTGAGTTGTTTCTTTGAGGTTAAATCAAGCGGGATAAAAAAAAAAGAACAGGAGTTTTATTCTCTCTTTTACTTTTGTAGTTTTCCGATGACTAGTTGCACACTCCGCTGTAAAATTGTTGCATAGTAAATCAAACTTTCGTACTACCACCTTAAAAAGTAACACAGCCGATTGTTCTTCGTTATGCATCATCATTGTTATACTAATAAGAAAAACAGTCATAATCATATAACATAATATTTGAGCATTATTGTCTATTAAAAGATCTTATTTTGATATTTTTACATATGTATAGTATTATAGTTTAATGGTACAGCATGAAAAAGTCGTTGTATAGGGCAGTTATCATATAATGTATAGGCGAGTCCTCTTCTTTAAAACCGTTAGTTTCTAAAAAGCTACGTACATACAAAATAAAACATAGTACCAATTCCGTTCATCAACATCTACTTGTTCGGACTCTTTGTTATAGTGCCACTCGATCGAGGACTATTGCTATTTGAAGCTGTAGTAATTGTAGAGGTGCTTCGATTTGATGTCATGACTGTTGCTGTATCAGGATGATGTTCATTATTATTAAAATATGAAAAAAGTAACTGGGAGTTAGAACTTTGAAACGATGAAGTTTTCTGAGAGATTGTTTCCGCAGGGGGAATATCATGAACCAATAGATATTCTGTATTCCATGTTGAAGGGGACTCATAGAATGACTCCGTTGCTGTGTTCCTTGTTCGGGTCGAAACTGCAGCTCGTTTATTCCTTGGATCTTTATTATTATTGCTTGCTAGAATAATGGTGGAAAATTTTAGTTGATCAAGTGGTGAGTGGAGACAAAGAATTTCATCCAGTTTCATAATAGTATATTTTCGTTCGATAGTACCTTCTCGGCTATCTTCGTTTACTATTGCTAGAGTGGAAGTTGTTGGTGATTGACGGTCTCGAATAGCTTCATTCAATGTAAATTGATAAGTATCTTGTTGATCAGCATTTATTGAGCTGTGACGACAATTGCTTCTCATTTGCTGTTGTTGTTGACATTGTTGACAAGCAGTAAACGATAAAGGCTCGGCAGTACCGGTGACTGGATTTTCTAATGTTCCGCCAATAACTTGATGTTTTTCATTCGTTTGATCATATATAGTTGTATTATTTTTTTCATCTTATTTGTTTTTAATCCAATTTTTAAGTATTTGAACCTGGAAATTGCCAATAAACAATCTTAACCGACATAAAAAATTGATTAGTGTAAAAGTTAAGCATGTCGAGGATTTAAATTTTTTAATAACATACTGGGTAATATGATAAAGCAACAGTGGCAAAGAAAGAACACCAACAACACCATAGCTACTCTGAGCATATAATACATTAATCAATGGAATACCCATGGAAACAGTTTTGGTCGCACCACAATACTACTCATCATTTTTATGATTATTATTTTTTTGCGTGTCAAACACCATTGAAAGCGCTATTTAATATATATAGTCACTAGTAGCAATAAATTAAATCAAAAAAGGTAAGTGGCTTACCATTATTGCTATCGTATCTTGCTGGTTAAATCGCCATTGATCAAGTCCCTGTGGCTCAGGTAAAAATACAGGCCATGGTACACGAGAGACAAATACGCATAAAAAACATCCAAATACATACATAAACATATTAATGAACACAATAGAGACAATGTCTACTGCTGTTATTTGATGAAAAGCTCTACTAGCAACTCCGTCACAAAAAACAGACCACACTAATAATAGCAGTGCCAAATTATTAATGATGGGAAATCGTAGCTTTGTAGCTATTCTTTTTACCCGCTCTGAAAACAGAAATCGAATTATTTGACCAACAACAAGGGGTAAACGTACGGTAAAACCCAAAGTGCGTAGGATGTTAATGTAATTAGGTTTACCATGTGGTGTGTCTGGTGGGAAAACTCGCGGATCTTGCTGGAAAACTAAGATGCAAAAAGAATTAGTAAATTAGAGTAAATAAAATATATTTTTACTGTATATGTGTTTTATATTTTTTCTTTTAACTTACCAGTCATTAATGCAGGACAAACAAATATCCCAAGCAAATTACCAAACGCAGCATTAAATAAAGCTATATTTTAATTTACTTTAGTTGAATATGAAGAAAAAATTTATGGAGAGTGATTAATGATTTAATTCCCTATGATAAGCTTTACCTCCACTGTCGTTCCGTTTGGCATTTCTTGTCATTACGACATTTGACGATACTGTTGTACTTGTTGACATGGCAATCATCCACCCTTTATAAACAGCTGTATTGAGTTTGAAATGTCCCTGAATAAGCATAAGGATGATCCCATACATCAAAAAGGGCATTACCAAAAAATTATTGCCTTGGATAACCAAATGGAGTCTCCACTTAAGAAAGGTTTTTAACATTACACGGACATCAATTCCTAAACCAGATAGTAAGAAAATAATAATAACGGCACCCCACTTAATAGTATACTGGGCTTGAATTGTGCCGTTTGTTTTACCAACATCCGGAAATAGCCAAGCCATTCCTATTACAAACGACAATCCAAGAAGAAACCAGTACTTTATAAATAAAATTTTTGATGTATCTCGAAAAGAGTTCAAGTATTCTCGTATTACTTCTATTTTTTTCGTGTTATCATGCTCTTCTGATGATGCTAATATTAACACTGCTGACGCCGTCGTGTTGTTTCTGTCAATACTAATACTTCCGCCTCCACCCCCGCCTGTATTATCTGTTCCTGCTACTGCTGCTTGCAATGATTCATGATAATGAGTACTATCCACTTCGCTGTCTATGAGACTATGTGAATGTGTAATTTTATTATTGACATGGTTGAGGTCACTTGAATAGTGTTTTTCTGGATACTGTGCTAAAGTATAATCAAAAGCGCATCCAATATCATACTCTTCTTCTTCAACCAGCAGTCCACCTGGTGATATGGATGCTCGATTACGTGAAGTATAATAATTTACAGTATTTAAGGGTTCATAATCAAGGCGTGGATTATACAAAGTAATTGGGCTGTTTAGGTTCAAGTAACATGAACTACCTAGTGTACCTCCAGCTACACTGCTTCGGTTGCAACTAGATGCAATTGCTGAAGTCCTTTGTAGGGCATTATCAAGATACTGATGCTGCTGTTGTTGTATATCTTGAGATGTTTCCACAATAATATGATGGCTAACATTTTTTTGACTGCTTATCATTGACGATTCCATTCCTAGCTCATTTATCAAAGCTGTCGCATCCATAGAAACTCGCTGATCATTATAGTCTTGGCTGTTTCCTGGAGATAATGCTTCTATTTGAGGGCCAAGGGTGGCAGAACTGCTGTTAATAATTTTGTTATGTCGTGATTCAATAACGATACGATGTATAATTGGTAATAAAGGAGGTGATTCTCTAGTGGTGGGCCGACGTTGAGAGCTAGAGTCGACTTGAAGACTTGTCCTTCTAGACATTTTTTTCTTTTAACTTTTCCGCAATTTTGATTTTGGTTTGAGTTATGGCTTCTTCTTGTATAAAGTGTAGTGGATGCAATGATACTAATTTCAAAAATAAAAGAAAGAAAATAAAATAATCTACTACTATTGACATAATGGTTTTAATAAATAAAGATTAGTAGAAAATGGTAAGTATAGTAAATAATGCATAAGGACAGATATGATATAAACGAATAGATTTCTGTTAAAGATCTTTAAAAATAATAATTAAACGCAACCAATTCAAGTACTGGAATGGTTATTAGATGATTGTTATTGTTAGTGTTCGAAGTGAGAAACATGGTGCATCAAAACGTTTCAATCTTACTTTTTTTTCTTGTATCGTGATGTAAATCATCAGCGTAAAAATATTTCCATGTAGAAAAACTACATTAATCAAGGAGGTAAGGACGTTGCTTATGTGTTTCAATATTTTATCTATTATACATATAAATTTTGTGAAATTAACTAAATTTGTGCTTTGTAACACCAATCCTTTTTTTTATCAACAAATGATATTCTCTATAAGCTCATTACTATATACTACACTGGGGTTTCTGGATTCTTTTTTGCAAGATTTATAAATTCGATACAATAGAAAAGTTTTAATACTTCCAGGCGTTGAGGTCTATATCATGATATTAAGCAAACAAATAAAGAGTAAACACTAACTTTCCCTTTTTCCCGTTAAAGGTAGATTAATATTATTGATCATCGATATGGTGTCAATAGCTGATAATAATAATAATAATAATAATAACAACAATAACAATATAGTAGTAGTCGTAGTTATAGACTATTTACTACAATAGTACAAGTAACTAATCCCGCGTTATTAAAGATATCATATGTAAGGAAGAAGTTGGAACGATATTGAAGCGAGCTATATATTACTATAATATATAAGTTCATGTACACAAAACGTTTCTCTCATTATTAGTAAAATTCTTGGAAGGTGGATACGTACGATTTTCTTTGGATCAACGCGATTTTTTTTTCATTATCCAGTGGTATAGTAATTATTCTACCCGTTCTCAATTTGTACACTAAAGATTATATCTTGATAGGTAATAATTTAATCTGTGAAATATAATATAACGTATGATAATTCATTCTGTCGGCCAATCCAGATCAATTATTGGCTCTTTTACTATATTCGGTTTATCAGATAATATTTGGATCATGAATGATAATGACTTGGTTTTGAAAATGAAAATAGTAAAGACGTAAGCTAGTACTAGAATATGGTGAATGTAAAACGTAAGTATAAATTCGCTGTAGTTACTAATTCGCCAAGTTCATATTTGGTCAACTGCCAGCTCTGGAGAAATCAGTAATAAATAAATGAGTATTTTTGCATCCCTGGCACTAGATCTAGTTTCCCTTTTGAATGAATTTATCTAGCCAAATAATTGATCAAACATTAGAAAACCCGTACAAAAGATAGTTTAGGTTATGAGAAATTTTTTTTTTCGATTTAAAAGTTCCAGAATGTACTGTGTTGTCATATATAATGAGTTGAAATTGGTTGATAAATAATGAAAATTTTGAGGTTGGACCTAGTCTTTATTTTGGAAGTAACAATTCCTTCTCCAACAACAAAAAAAAGACAATCACACTTAAAGGATACAAGAATAACTTAATAAAATTGGTATGCTTATCTTTTTACTATTATTGCTTTTCTACTATTGCTTACCTATAGGGTCCAACTGATACGTAGCGGTTGGGTTTACACAGACTCTTCTTCCAGGCACAGCTGAATCAGAATGTAGTTTTCTTTTTTACAGACTTTAATATTTCCATTGTCTTGAAAAAGGAGTCCCATCTTTTTAAAACCCCTTTCCAATTTATTCCAGATTCTCCTGCGTCTCATCTTTATATGTTTCAACATTTCCTTCTTCAGCAACTCCAATAATATCAACCGCAGACAAATACTCTTTAATCATATCAGTTTACAACTGCCCAGAAAAGAAAAAAGAGTATTACTTTTTTTTTGTTCAACTAGGCCAAAAGGACGCCACGAAAAATAATCATTAGACTCAGCCAAGGTCAAAATAAAAGAAAATGCTCTAATATTCTAGGAGTATGTCCGCATGAAATCATGATATAAAACCATGTTATCACAGTTATTATTTTTTATATCTACTGGTCCTTTACCAACGCATAGTCATTGAATATACCAGGACAGTGAAATATAGCAAAACGACTTTTGTTTCCTTTCTTAATTGTGTGGGTAACCTCTGATCCTTGTGCTTTTTTACCACAAGTACTAACGAGATATTGCATCTTTTTATTACCCAAGATGCAAACTGCCATAAGTACTTCCATACTATAGCTGGCCAGAGAAACCGAGGTTCTAGCAGGGAGCTTTTCTAATTTCATATGAATATCATGGGAAAAGATTCGTAGCCAGTGTTTTCTTTTCATTATCATCATGTTGATGAATAACAGCAGTACAACTAAGAGGTATCTGCAAGAATCGTTCTTCAAGTAGCAAATCAAGGTTCAGGCGAACTCAGCACAGTACGGAAACATTTTTACTTAAAAATTCTACTTACTGATATATGAAGACGAATAACAATGCTGGTGATGCGTCAACAACTATTATAAATTCTTGAATGAGCTCCAAGGATAGCATCAAAACGGCGTTGAAACATTCATGGACTGACATTGTAAGGCGATGGCGATGGCGTTGGGGCTGTTGGCTTTGTTATCCAATAAAAACCTCGCTCAGTACGAGGAAGCCACGTGATATAAATCCAAAATGCGATCCATAAAAGGTATTTAGTTTTGACCAATACGCGCCAATTTTCAATCAGTCGAATAGCTACATTAGCATTGATGGATGAAATAACGTGTTCAGCACTATGCTACATTGATAAAAATCTTTTAAAAGATGTGGATGGTCTTGAAAACTGATGATTTTGGATACTCAAAACTATATCATTCTTGTAGGAAGGATTAGTATATATTACATCAATGGCAAATCTTTTTACTATATTATTAGAATCTATTTGCTCCTTTAATACTTCTACAAGATCTTGACCATCATCCTATCCATCCGCATCTTATTCATAATCGATCTCCAAGCTCAACAATGAATTTGATTTGTTGTCCGCATATTCAGTAACAGAGGTAGTCATACTCTGCTTTGTCTCTTTCTCCTTCTTGAGATTTC
This sequence comes from Circinella minor, assembly GCA_016758965.1. NCBI lineage: Eukaryota > Fungi > Mucoromycota > Mucoromycetes > Mucorales > Lichtheimiaceae > Circinella > Circinella minor. The sequence goes on from JAEPRB010000232.1 coordinate 23,110, forward strand.
TTGCCTCCACTTTACATATCGAATGAACACCATTGGATAGGCACATCCCATTATGACATTACCCTCATTTAAATAGGATTGAACAATTTCATATACCCGCTCATTATTAGACTTTATAGTTTTTATTGCAGCTCCTTTTCAGGCCTTCGTTCGGCGCTCTTGAAAGAGAATATACGAGTTTCAACCGGGATTTTTGAAACAAACGGCAGAAAAAGTAGTAGTAGTAAACAGGGTCATTTTAAAAGCGGACTTAACCTGAATGTAGTGAATGGATATTGTTTTTTGTCAACGTCATTTGTGTTTTTAGGGGATTAAATCGAAGACCAAAAGTGGAAACTAAATCTAGTCTCGTGACAAGTTATAGAGGAAAACCGCTAATATAGTTTAATTTGTACTACTTACCATGTTCATTATAAATTATAAAATTATATATTACATAAACACAATTTTCGATTAGCTCTTAATTATAACTATTTGTGTAGTTCATTTTGAAATCAATTATAGACTATGTAACCTGCATCCTCCTCCTGTCAACATATGCAGAATAGATCAAGAACACTTGTTTTGAACTTTTATAAAACTATATAGCAAGCTTGAAAATGTGTAATGTGTGATATAAAAATTTAACTTTATAATAAAAAGATATTTGTGTTATGACTAATAATAATAGTAATAAGATGGATGATGGTTTGATATCTTATCAGCAACCATTGCTGATCTAAATGTGGCGGCGCAAATTTGTTACCAAAAAAACTGGTCTTCTCCATCGTGCATCTGCAAGCCATTTTTTGTTGTTTGTCCATAAAATGACGTCAGAATTAAAAAAAAGAATAGGTTTGAACATGTAATCTGGTTATGGAAATGACCAGTATTCATAAAACTACTAAGACTCGTCAATTCATCCGTGACCATAATTATATACCACGTTTCTTGGCACCATATATAACTCCATTTTTAAATTCCCATCAGAGAGTGCTGGGGGCAAATACATATAAAGTGAGGTATGATACACAGGACCCTACTTTGAGGAAACCTCCTCCAGATCTTGGTCACCTGCATTGAAGAAGTACCTAAATTAGTCACTACTGAAAAATATAAAAATTACATTCGTTATTCGAGAAGTACGTACTTCAATAAGTGTATTAATATCGAGCGAGAATATAATTGTATAGTAATGTATAATATATATTTATAATGTATACATTTTTCTTTTAAAATGAGTTATATTGAATGATGGAAAAAATTACACTGATTCAACGAAGTTTGTATTAATCTCTTAAGAATTTCACTAAAATAATATTTTCATTGTACAAATATAACCGCCTTAAGATCTGGTTTTGATGGTGAACAACGTCGATCTGTGTAACCATCCCGAAATTTCAAACATGTACAACATCTGGAAACGTGGATATTAAGTGAAGTTTCACATGGATTAAAAAATAAACAGATGGTTATTTCTTTTCTTGTATGTTATTTGTTGACTGTGTTAGAATACACTTTTTTATATACAATATCCATATACATTTAAACAGATCAAAGAAAAAAGTTTCTTCTTTTCAGAACATGGCCACACTTGATCAAAGACTATTTTGAAACATCTTAATACAGTAATGTTTTTTTTTTTTTTTTTTTTTTTTTTTTTTACAAAACTGAAGTTAAATGAATAAAGTAGATTACACACGGATTGATCCCATACATAATCGTTATTCTATTTATTAATTATAACCCTATAATAAAAAAACAACAGGCAGAAATACTAGCTGTTACTTTTATGTACGTACAATGGGTGTGCGTGATGACATCATGTTGTACACTATACCATAATTCAGCACGTTATTATACAAAGGTAACGAAGGTTACAAATTTATGATACTGTGTATTAAAAAAAAAGGATATATAGTCGTTTTATATTTCCGCGCTTAGAAATGAAAAGATTCATTTCTTTTTGAGAAAGATACCGTATGAGTACTTTTTTTTTACTAGTTCCTTTTTATTTTTATTTTATTTATCTAGCTTTCTTACTTATGTCTATAGATTATATTATATAATATTTCGATGGAATGTGTTTCAAAGAACACCTGTTAAAATAAAGTTGTCATTCAAAAGTGAATTTTCAAATAATTCTCAAATGGAGTATCATAAATCAGAAAGTCCGCATTCATATTATTTATTCAATATCCTGTGAAGTTGCTAAATTATCACACTCCTTGACTTGTTACGTACAACAAGTATATTTGGTAAACTAAAAAATGAATACCTCACAACATATGCAACTTGTATCAAACAAAAACAACTATGAAAGCATAGAGTAGGCAACTTTACAAAACATAAAAGTATACAAATCTAAATGTATAATAGTTACGTATCAAAGCATTTTGACACTATGCTCTTTCTTTTAGCTTATAGAAAACCAGAGTCCATACGTCCAATATTCATATAACATAAAATTCTTTTTCATATTAAATAATTGGTATTCAGCGGTAGTAAAAAGTGTAAAGAGATGTATCAGAAATCAATAAAAACTACTAGTTACGTACAATTTACGAAAGATCCAGATGAATAAATTTAATTCTCGACCTTCTATACCAGAATGAACTCTTTAATATGTCTTTCTTCACCAACTATTATCAAAATAAAAAATAAATCAACACGCACTTTCATCACAGGTAGATCATTACTGTTTCTTGACAATTATTCGTAACGTAATGAACATTATAACATTTTTATATAGAACACCGTGTAAATGATGCTGCCGCGGCTATTTGTTTATCACAGTTATCCTAGCCTTACCTCAATTTTTGATTTGATGTTGTTATTGTCTTGCGTATGTGAATATAATAAAGTTGTAATAATATCATCAATTCTTCTCCTCCTCCCTCCCCCCCAAAAAAAAAAAAAATTCTTTCACCAAACTAAGAACATTGTCCGGTGATGAATTATATAAAGGATGATAATAGGTAATTTCACTCCTTTTTCTGATATTATTGCTGACCATTTTATTTATAATTTCCTGATTGAATGAGAAATATCTATAATAAAAAGTTTTATTTTTATGTGCTTTTTCTAAAAAAAAATAAAATAAACAGGAGACCCTTATTTTTTTTGTCTCTTTGAGATGCATGAACCAGTTTATCATGCAAGTTATTTTTTTATTAGCCACTGTAAAACGTTTTCGTTCTTTACTTAAAATTGTTTAATAATTCGAGTCGTATGCTACCACTTTTTTCTTTTTCCTTACAAATATGTTTTATAATAATAATAATAATTTCTATATTTAATTTTACATAACGCTTAGCAAATATTGTGGTTCACTACAAGTGCTGCTAATTTAGATTCATTATTTGAGAGCAATAAACAAGAAAAATAAAGTATAGTTTATATGGAACAAGAGCAAGTAGTAATTAGTATAGGAGCTTATTAGAAAAAGAAATAGGAGGCCTTTAGATAAGATCTGATTGAAGAACTCGTTCAATCAAAGGAATTATTTAGTTACGCGCGAAATATATTAATAACGTTATTATTATGGTAAATTTAAATTCAATGTATCTGTGTATTTTCTGTATTTCATCATTTAAAATGATATATACACCCCCGTTTCTTTTGCTCCTTGAAATTTTTTTACTTTAACGACATTATCTCAGTTTCCTTGCCAGCAGGCTGAAAACACGATCTGTACATTTTCAAAAATGTGGTAGCACAACGCAACGTTACATGATCGACATTGATATTGATTGACACCTTTCAAAAGAAGAATACTCTTATTATACCGATTTATTTAGTTCGACTTGTTCTTCTTCCAAGGGACTTGAGTTACTCCCCACATTTCTCTATTCACTCCCTCGTTCCTCCGAAATTAGATACTTGTAGACGGAAAGACTTTTTTTTTGTATATATCGTTATTACATACATAAAATCAAGCGAAAAAAAAATGATATAACGAAAGCAAAATGGCGGTAGCTATGCATATATTTCTCAGCCACGTCTGTATTAAATTTGTCGTTACTATAGAAAAAGGTGTCTCTTTTTCAGCAACTAAACATTAAACATTAAGCGGATAACGGGAAACCTTTTCCGCATCAAAAGAAAACGTTACAAGTATAAAAAATTGAACCATCTGGAAAGCATATAATTTCTTTACACAGTTGGATGAAATACAATCCTTCAACAATGTAATTTATTTACCATTGTGGCCTTTATTTTTCATTTTAGAAAATACAACAATTTTTTTTTATTGTTTTTTTTTTTTTTTTTTTTTTTTTTGCTACTATCACAAAAAATACTTCGTTTTGAAATCAGAACCAAAAAAAAGTCGAGGAGTTATACTCTTAAGGGGAATTGAATTTGAAAAAAAGCAAATGAACTGTTTATTCTTTTGTAATTCATAGTGAGGATGATGTGCAAAGATTTCGGAGAACAAAAGCGCGTCATCATCGTTTACATGCGGTTTGCGCATCATTTGGCGGAATTGTTAACGTTATAAGATCTTCTCTCCCTCAACCATCACAACTTCCCCCCCCCCATTCGATCAAAAAGAAATCGATCTATATTTCTCGATTCAGCACCATTTTTGTACTACTGCTTAACCAAAAAAAAATATATTTCATCATAAATTGTAATGATCATTGTCATAATGTGGTAAAAATAATAGAATGATATTTGGGATTGAAAAAAAAAAAAAACTTCAAAACGCACAGATGATTTTATTTACAGACAAATAAAGTCAGTATTTATACGCCGATATATACATATAGCCCATTCCGCATATACGAAAGCTCTCTATAACATGATTTGCTTTCTTGGTACTTGCTCAATTACTTTCTCCAGGAATGAGCAACCAGTTTTTTTTTTAAAAAAATTTGGATTTTATAACAATAACGGGTTAGAATAATAATAAAACAATAACAATAATAAGGACCTGCGTGTAAAGTGGTCTGTAATGATTTTTCTTAATAACATTGTTAGGGTACACGTGATGATAGACATAGTGAGCGGCAGTGGTGCAACCATATGGAAAGTCGGGCTATCCAATCACAGTTCCCTTTCCGGCACCAAGGAAATTGTGTCAAGAATATATAAAAAAAACGGAAGAACGTGATACTATAGTTTCATGGGCTACAAAACGTTTTATTTATCAAAGAAGACGAAGAGGGATGAGAAATCGCAAAAGTGAAAAGAAGACCCTAACAAAATATAAACATCCTATCTCTAGTTGAACCATAATAAGATCTAGACAAAATAAAGAGATTATGTCACGACCCGTGAGGCAACTTTATTAAATTAAGCTTTTTTTTATTTTTATAATGAAAGATTGATGTTTTGCACAACCAAATTTTATGCTGCGTTACCATGTTGTTGACCTTATGTATGATTTTCAGATTTTCAGTACACTTGAAAGGAATGATTATCATGATGATCCTATTTTTTGTTTTTTTTGTTTGTTTGTTATAAAGAAATATATTACATTAAGCATTTTTTCTATTTAATTGTATGAAAGTCTCATTATGGATTAATATGTAGAGTAATAAACATGGAAAGGGAATAAGAAAAAAAAAACTATTAAAACATTTATGTACAGGTGTATATGTGGTCATAATACTGGCTGCTCGATTTGTTATACTGCTTAAAATATAAATAATATTTTAAAGAGCTAGATCATCAAATAAATAAACAAGTATCCCTTTTTTTTTTTGTTTACACAAATGGTTGTGCAGTTCACAGAGACTTGCTGTGACTGAATTGAATTGTGCTGCAGTATGCACAGACCTTCCTGCATATTCTCGTTTATAATTCAATACTGCCGAGAACAAAAAAAACTGTTATTTAATCATTAATAAAAAGAAAAAAAAAACAGAATACTAAATTATTTTATGTTACAGCCTTGCTGCATCATTGCGCACGATCTATAATAAGTTCGGTGGTTTATTTGAGAAAGGCAGGTAGAAGAGCGAATACGTAAAGGGAATAAAAACCCTTGACACTAAAAACGCCCTTTTTCTAGAGTAAACTTACTTTATTTGATGGATTATCCACAGCCCTTTTTTTGTGGAGTGCCCACTGTTACCCAAGAATAATAGCGTTTGTACAGGATAACTCGGCCTTTAAATGGTCAAATAATTGATGGAAACACAGATCGTTGTATGTGATCGAGCGTGCGTGCGTACGTGCTTGTATGTATACATAATTTATCGTTGGCGCGTGCGAGAATAATCATTATTCAAAGTGGGACAACAAGCTAAAACTTCATTTTTTTCCATAGAAGTTTAACAAGATCGTCAGTAATTGTTCACATTTTGGGAACATTACAAGTGCACCATTATATCCAAAATCGATTGTTAATTCAACCCCCCCCCTTACGGATCTGTATATAAATATAAATCACACCCACAGAAAACCTTTTTAGGTGTTTTCTCCAACCTTTTTTTCACTTTATTTATTTTTAAGCAACTTTTTTTAAAGAAAAAAAAGCTTTTTTTTTTCCTAAGCTCTTCTTCTTTTCTTTTCTTTTTGGAGTTCTTTACTCGCATATTCTATTATTTATACTATATCATATTATAACATACATACATATATATATACTAACAGTTGCATTCCCCGTCAGAACTTTACCCCTTTTTTATTTTTTATTATACTTTTTTTAAGCAAAAAGAGCTAAATATTGTGTGCTTCTTTTTTTTTTTTTTTGCTTTGAATCTATATACAACATTTACTTTACTTTTTATCTGTCATTTTTACTTTCTTGTATTTTTCATTTTCAAGTGCTATTTTTATTATTATTATGCCTTCGCAACGATTCAAAACCATAAGCAGCGGTAGATCTGCTAGAAATACTTCGAATAACTTTTTGAGTTTTACCACTGGTGGTCCATCCTATCATCATTATGGTAACGTACTTTTTTAATGCTCTGCATTTCATTATCGACTGAACAAAAAATAAAAAGTGTGATAGTGTATAAGATTTAAACCTATATATGATATTGACAATATATATAAATTAGGAAATGTATATTCTTCATCTGATATGGCACATGTGGAAGACAGGTAAAAAAAAAAAAGTGTATTGTATAATATATCTGTTATATACACAGACTCTATAATCAGTAATAACTAACCAAGGGACATGAAAATTATTTAATAGTGCAAGCGACCTTGCTCATGTTGATAAACGTTCTGCCCATAATGCTCTTGAGCGTCAACGACGTGAAAACCTCAATTCAAAATTTCAACAATTAGCTCTTGCTTTACCATCATTACATACAGTACGACGACCTAGCAAAACTGTCATAGTTAGCAAATCTCTTGAATTTGGTAAATATTAAATACTATTGAAGAGATATTATTGTTTTTATAAGAAAAATACAAGAAATAACACAGGTCAATTTCTTTGTTTCTTCCTTTTGCAAAAATTATCACATATAGTCTCGTCCTCTGTTAATAGGGAAACAAAATTCCAAAGTCAAATTGAACATCTAAGACGCGAAAACGAGCGACTTCGAGATCAGGCATCGAGAACTAAACATCAAAAACAGCAACGTCAGCAACAGAACTTAAATGGTGGTGATAGTACTATTGCTGTAGGTGGCACTATTTCCTCTTCCTCGTCATCGGCTCCATCATTACTCGAACAACATCAACGAGAGCAACAACAACAACCAATGTATTTGTCACCCGGATTATTATTATCGAATTCTTCCGTTCCCCTTGAACAACAAGTTGCCATGGGAAGTGCTACTAACACCGCAGCAACAGCAGCTACATATAACGAAAGCTCTAGCAAAAATAGTGTAGAAATTCAGTTGTCACCATCATCATCACCTACTCAGGTAAAGATTCAAAATTCTACTGTCACAACAACACCTGGTAATACGACTGTCGATAAAAAATCATTGCCAGCGACCAACAACAAGGGTGCGTCTCCTAAACGCAAAGTTTTTGAAGTTTTTGAAAACAATAACAAAGAAGTAATAAAACGTGAAAAGACGTCACCAGATCAAGAGAATGACACATTGACATTGTCATCAAACGAAAATCAAAAGATGCGACAGAATTCGACATCGTCATTAGATGCAAGCTTCATGCTAATGACCACGACAACTGGTGCAGCACCGCCACTAGACCAAAGTGCTTGTGCTGTTGTTAATACTTTCCTTAATCCACAACAACAACAACAACAACAACAAGAGCAGTCAACAATGAAAGCACAAAGACGTCGTCATTCCTCTACAAAACAACAAAAATCAGTTATTCCAGTTTTTCATAATCCGCAGCAGCAAGCCGCTATTGCGTTCTTCCATCAACAACAAAACTATCAGCAACATCAGCATGCAATGATACGAACAGGTAGTGGTAACAGCGGTGATATAACGCCACCAGAAAGTTTCATGATGGATCCTCACCAACATTCTAATTACTATGATCATCAACAGCAACAACAACAGTTTATAATGAATATGTCTGCCGTTGCTACTGGAGGCACACCTCAATTTCTAGATGCCCCCCACCACCACCACCACCAACAACAACAACAACATCCTGCTTCTACTTTACTGGTCAATAGTGAAAACTATGTAATTCCTCCACGATCAAATTCAATGGTCGACATGAGATATGCTAATCCTCCAACAGCAGTACCAAATACAACAACATCTGCACCAGTGTACAGTATGCAAGATACTAATAGTATGTCAATTGCTGCAGCTGCAGCTGCGGCTGCCACAGCGGTCAACATGTCAACATCGGTTTCTGTTCAACAATACCCACTCATGGATATACCATCAATGTATCCTCCACCTTATTTTCAACATGATCCAAATAATGGTAAAAGAAAATTAATTGATTGAATTTTTATATTACGTATTGAATTATTTTGTTAAAAAAAACCCCTGTCTTTTATTTTTAACTTTTTCATCTTTAGATTACAATAATATGTTCAATTGGTTATAACAGTTTGTTCCATATACACTTTACAAAAAAAAAAAAAAAAAAAAAAAAACGAATAACAACAATGCACTGAGATACCAACTTTGTTCTTTAAAAACAATTATTATTATTACTATTATTATAGCCGCTTATTATTCATTCAACAAGCAAGGACCCTTTATTTTGAATCCTGTCTATTGTTGCATGTCAACAACAACTAAAGGATTGTATATGAATCGAAGAACGATATTTTTTATTTTACTTTTTCACACCAAAAAAAAAAAAAAAAAAAAAATAACTTTACAAAAAAATAACTTTTCTTAATTACACTTTTCTTTTATGCTTGTAGCTTTTTTTTTCTTTCATTTACAAACACTTGTACTGTATTCGCACTTTTTTTTCTTTTATATTTTGCACTGGATGTAGTCTTTTTTGTATTTTCACTTTTATCAATTCCCCGTCCCCCCCCCCTTTTTATTTTTTCCCTTTTACCAGGTCTCCCTCCTTTCCCCCTTTTCACTTTCTGTTTTATTACGCCGACATTGTATATAACAACAGTCGTAGATTTTATTTTTCTTGTGTAAGCTTTTTTCATTTCCTTTTTTTTATGATTTTCTTCTTCTACTTGTTCATTTCTTTATCGTTGTTACCATTATTATAATTATTACGTATTTCATTAACAAAATTATTTTGTTTATGAAAGTTACATTATGAAATAATAAAAAGCGTTGCATACTATATAACAAAAATCAACAATAGAAAAATTACAAACTTTCTAAACTAGTAAATAAAAATGTGTTGAAAAAGAGAAAAAGTTATTATAGTAACAATTATAGAAATTTTTTTTTTTGGGGGGTTACTCTCTTATTATTACTGCGTGCACGATGATCATTTAACTGCTGTACTTACGGACAAAAGAAATATGATATATATGGTGGCGAAATAAAAATAAACACGAGTTCCGTTAGTATACACAATAAGAACCGATCATCACTTGAAAAATTCTTAATTCCTTGAATGTTACTTTCTTCTTTTTTTTTACTTTACTTTTTGTACATGTAGATCTTTTATTACTTTGTATAATATCCATGTCGTAAGGTTGGGCGCAAGTAATGCTTATGTAGAGAAAATTAAGTGATAACAATAATGGAATTAATTTTTTAGGCAATTAAAATTAAATTGTAAGTACGTACGTATTAAGGCTATAAAAAGAAATAATCACGGTAGCTAGTATCTACTAAAAGGAACAATATATACAGTAGTTTCTCTTATTATCGGAATCTAAAATGACAAATGGAAAGTACATGTTGTTTTTATCAAGAACTAGCATTCTTTCTTTATTGGGAAGTAAGTCATTAATGCTTCTTTTAGAATATACTTATAACATCAAAAAATCATAATAATAAAAAATTAAAACACTACATATAGCACACCACAATTTATATTATCATCAGCTTTATATGGAAATAAAAAATCAGGTCAGAATTATTTCGATGATATTTTTTGTAATCCCACTTTTGTTCTTGATCAGCTAATGTTTTGAATCCAATTATTAATTATTTTTTTCTTGTTGAATAGGGCTACTGCTGGTAATAAATCTAACACCATTAATTTGAACACCTTTAAAACAGTATTATCGATCATCAATATATTGTTATTGCACTACTTTAACTAATTTCAATACTTTTGAACAATACGTATTGGTAAATTCAACCCCGCCTTTCCCCCTTCTTTTGGCCAAGATTAAGATAAGTATTTTTTTTAACAGACTTCTTGTATGAAATCATTCCTTAAAAATTCGTTACGTAACTAGTAATAATTCTGCTTTAAGTTGTAACTTATGTATGGAAAATAAGTCGGAAGCATGTTGCCTAGTAGCACTAAATTTATTTTCACAAATGTGTTCTTGCTGTTAATTTTTTTTTATCAAAATTATGCAAATTTGTTACTATCTTTTCCCCCAAATTCTTCAACATACTCAATATCATAGTATTATATTGCTTCTTGTTTTAACCAACTAAAAATCTTAACTTCTATTAATACTCTAGCGAGCATCCTATCTTACCACATCCAATGCTATGATGGAGTGTCATGAGTCTTTTTTAGAAAAGGAAATACGTACTGCTATTTTTTGCATAAATGTTTGCGTGACACAAAATATATTTTCTGTTTTTTTTTTTTTTCTATGGTATAAGTGATGATATACCACTATCACCAACAATGCCCTCTACCTGAAAGTTTTAAATTAAGCAGATATAAATATCTTTATTTATGTTCTGGTTCGAGAGGATCTAGATCACATGTTGATATGTTTTGTTTGAACAATTTGTTGACTTAAAAGTTTTATACAGTAAAACCCCGTTTTTTTGCACACACACACACCCTCTTTTTGCACACCTTTGGGCCAAAATCCCACTCTAATTTTACTATGTTTTCGACCCCACTTTTTACACACCCTCGGTTCTTGCACTACATTCAAGCCAAATCCCACCTGTGCAAAAAACGGGGTTCAACTGTACATTTTTATATTAAGAAATGATTTCTAGAAGAAGTAATATTTTTTAACATAGAATAATATTACAGTGTTTGGATAAACAGTCCTTAAAAGGTATAAATAGTTTACACCACAACTAGAACAACAGCTTTTCTCTTTAACTCGTGGTAGTAATTCATTTTTATGTCTTCTTATTATAGGTAATCATGATGTTTCAAATTGTGCTGCAAATTTTCTTTTCTTCAAAGAAAGAACAATGGAAGATGGATATATTTTTAAACCATTTAACATATAAATCATTGTATATATTACAAAAACTCAACATCAACATTTGTCTCAAATATATGACAAACAACTATAAACAACGGAAAAAGAAAGAAAAAACTGGACTATAATAATCATGTAAAATGTTTTTTATAACAAATTAATTGAGAAAGAAGTCGTATACAAAATGGATTTAAAAAAAAAGGGAAGGGGGGTATGAACACAGGCATATAGGAGAAGAAATTTGTGGTTATTTGATAAAAGTAAATATAATAATACTAATAATGATAATAATAATATATAAGTGTGAAAAAGTTAATAAAAGGAAAGGAAAATTGATGGAAAAAGAACATATAAAAAAAAATCAAGTTTGTTACTTGATTGAATTTGTTTGAAGAAAAAGAAAAGAAAAGAGAATAAAACAATATTGAAAACAAAAGAAGTACAAGGGGGGGGGAAGAAAAATAATAATATAATAGTCAAAAAAGAGATAAAGAAAAGATTTTGCTTTGTTTGTTTGTTAATTGGTAATAGTTTACTCTTCTTGAAGTGTAGCTAATTCATTGCTGCGACGTAACGAGGAAGATGTGTTAGTACTAGTGGATCGACTCATACTGGGTGCTGCAATTAAACTTTCAGGATGCTTTCTTGTCGATTCTGATGAAGTTTTATCAGTAGTACTGCTACTAGTACTACTATGACTTGTATTTAAACTATCTTCATCTCCAGTGGTTGTCGAAGCGGCTTCATTATCACTTGAAGTAATACCTTTTTGTTGCTGTTGAGTGGAAGACCACCCAATACCACTCATACGACGTAATGCTTTAGCCCATCCACCGTTACTCGTTGTTGTAGCTGCTGCTTGAGGTCGTTCGGGTTCTTTACCTGCAATTGAACTGTGTCGACGAGTGTTTTTATCGTTGATAGAGGAGGAAGTAGTATTATTGGGAATTGATAATTCAGCTTCAGAAACACTTTTTTCGTTTGTTGTTACAGAAGGTTGAGGTTTATTGCTACCCCAATATGAAATTGTACGACGACGTTGTTGGCGTATAGCACCAGATTTGCCTAACAAGCTGCTCGACAGCGTCCGGCTTGGTGCAGGTGCATTCGTTGAAGATGAAGTGGATGTCTTTTGTTGTTGCTGTTGTTGTTGTTTCTTTACAGCTTGTTGAGCTAATCTACTATTTGCATTGGATTGAGTTGTAATTGTTGTAATAATGGTAGGTTGTGGTTTAGGTTGGTCAATTGAAAGTACATCCACCAATTGTTTATTATCAATGATCTTCATAAGAATTTTATTCATATAAAGTTGAAGTGCTCGATTTGTATCTTGAAGCATTTTGTTTTCTTCTGTAAGTTCTAGAATCATGATAGTAAATCTTTGTAAGCTTCCATACTTTCCATTACATCTCTGTCCCCTTCCCTTTATTCCTTGTTCTTATCAATTTCTCCTTATCCACCATTATCGTCCTAAATCAATAATATTACTTACTACGAACAGTTTGATCCGTTTCATTTGCTTTTTGTGTAGCTTCCCAATCAGATGTACCAACTGATGCAAGATTCAATTCAGCTGCCAAATTCAACCCATTACTACTAGTACTTGTGGATGGCTTCAAACTACGTCGCTTACTTGTCTCACTTGTGGGTGAAGAACTGCCATCGTTTTCAATCTAATTATTATCATCAATAAAATTAAGTACAAAATAATCCAATAGGTCCATCCATCCATCTGCATCCAATTTTATCAATATTATTACGATCATTTTACCTGCATAATAGGATTCATCATAAATTCGCCACTGATGGTTTTTTCATGCAATAAAATTTGATAACTTTCATTATCCTCCATCAATGAACGATTGACTTGCTTAACATTGGCAATTTCGTGATCAAGATGTTCGATACGAAGAGATTGTTGTTGTACTTCACTACGTTGTTCCTGAATAGCAGACTTTTGCTGCTCAATCTCGTTTTTCAAGTCCGCGATAAGTTTATCCTGTGCCTTGATTGTACGTTGAGCAATTTTTGCTTCGCGTGCATATGAAGAGTCAATAGCAGCTAATTTAGGCGCTGTCAAAGGTATACTTGGGGTAGCAAGATTACCATTGTTTGTTGTACTACTCTCATTTTCTCGTCCTTCATTTTCATCTATATTTATTATTATTATATATGTTATTAATATTTTATCAGTAATTTTTCCTCCTCCCCCTACAAATTCTGTTATCCATTATGTATAGTATACATTGCTTAGAACCTCCTCTCCCAATTTTTTCTTTAAAAAAACTTACCAATATCACCAAGTGGATAATTTGTGAAAGGACTCATACTAGTACCATTCATAGTAGTGGCCGTGATACTACGACGTCTAGGTGTACGTGGAGTACGAGGTTCACCATTTAATGAATTTAATGAACGAACTTGATTTACTAAATCCGCTTCTCGTTGTTGCCATCGAGTTCGGTCAGTTTCAAAATCTTCAAGCTATAAGATGATTTTTTAAATATGGATCGAGATTAGATCATTTGAATTTTTTTTTTTTTGGGGGGGGGGAGCAAAGAACAGAAAGATGTATAATGAGTTAATAATCGGGGGAACATGAAAATAAAAAAAAGGGGGGGAGGAACCGGTCAAGAATTATTCCCTGCTGATAGATTTGGGTACGGTGTGTGACAATATGAGAAATAGTAATAAAAAAAGACATTTTACCTCGTTTTCTAGTTTTCTCTCAGCATCTTTTCTTGACTTGGTTAATTGTTGAATTTCTTTTCGTAAGGTTGTATTATCTTGTTCTTGATCATAAAGTTGTGTTTCGAGACGAGATTGAGTATTTCCCAAAGTTTGGTTTTCTTGTTGGATAGCGGATAATTTCTAATGTATTATATATAAGTATAAAATATTGATTCTATTACATATACATGCATACATACATACATGTAAATATACATATATTAAAATACCATTATTTATTTACTTTTTGAAGATAGTTATGATCATTGCTTAACTCTCGATGCTGCTCTTGTTGTTCTTCAAGTTTTCCTCGAAGCTAATTCATATCAATCCAATAGTGGGAATTTTTTTTTTTTTCAAAAATATATTAATTATTACAAGAGTTCAAAATTTTACTGCTTCAAAATAATTGACGGTAACCCAGATAGGTGAAGAGAGAAACAGTGACATTATTTTTTTTGTTTTCGTTCCTTCTCTTTTACAATTATTTTTTTTATTTATTTTACCTCAAGGTTATCGTTAGTAAGGCTTTCAATGTTCTGTTGTAGAACTTGAATTACGTTCTGCATCTCGGGCGTCGTTGACATTTTTGCATGGGCTTGTTTTTTGATGGAAAGAAATTAAAAAAAAAGTTTGTGTAATGATGATGGTTTCTTTTTTTTTTTTTTTTTTTTTTGCTTGCTGTGTCTTTTTTTTTCTTTTTACCGCAAAAAAAGAATATGAATAATAAAAAAGTGAAGGTAAATGGGGTTTGTTTCTTTGTTCCTGGTTTCCAAAAAAAAAAAATGAAAAAACAAAAACAAAGAAAACAAAAAGATAAAAAAAATAGAAAGGAAAGGGTAAAAAGTTGGTTTGAGGCTGGTTTTTTATATATAAAAAAAGAAAAAAAAAAGGAAAAGAAAGGAAAGTTGTTGTTAATAATAATACAAGATAGCGGAAACAAAAAGCCTTTTTTTTTACACACTCTCTTGTAAAAAGGCTATGCTTATAGAGTTGGTCTTTGGCCCTCTTGCATGTACTACAACTAACTTTGTTTGTGCTACACTCGGAAGCTCAATTTTTTTTTTATTTGAGAAAAAAAAAAGAGTAAAGTTTCTCTTAATGCATGTCATTTCTGTCATTTTTCTTTTTTTGCAGCAATTATGACATCTTTTGTTTTGTATTGTTTTTCTCACTGCATAAACAAATCCATCAGCCTCATCTTTTTTTCAAAATCAAAACATCCTAAAACCATGTTATTGCTGTAAATGTGGTTGACGATTTCTCTACGGCAACAGTAATTTACAACAATGTTGTTGTTAGACGTTGTCATGGGAACAAATTATATGTTTTTTTGGGAACTCATTGTCTTTTGACATTATAGATACAATAAAAATTGAAATTATTTCTTTTTACTCACCAAAGCAAGTGTGGCTCAGTATTAATTAACCCAGCGTCTAGTTTTTGTTGTCAATGCTGAAAATATGAAACGCGTCAAAAAAAAATTTAGCTAAGCATTAATACATATATACATGCATACCTTTACGTAGAAAATGAGCCATGCTGAGCTCTTTGTAGTATTGTGTTAGAAAAAATAATAATATATGCAATATTTGGCAATCATAAAAAAATCACATAATTATTAATAGAAGAAAAATGATCAAGCAAGCTATTGTTTCTTCTTTTATTTATTTACATATGTATCTTTGTATCGTCATAAATATTATCAATAATGTAATTATCGTTCCTGATTATTATAAGATATCAGCATTTATACGTATAAGGAAAAATAAACATAAAAACACTATTAAAATACTATCCGGTCTCTCATAAAATATAATCACTGAAGTAAGATGTGGTCTTATGTAAGCCGTGTTTTGTTTACTACAGTTTATTATATATCATTTACCATAATCACACTTAAAAAGCATGATAGTTTCCGAATTTACCCTGTCGGACTTATTTTGTAACCATGGTGCTGTCATCTTCACATAATTATTATTGTAAAAAAAAGAGAGAGAGAAAAAAAAGCTGTTATTGTTTCAATTGATTTATCATGTAATAAGGTCGTTTTATGACGTATAGATTCAAAATAATTTTGATAGATCAATTAAACAAAAATCGTATCATCAATTATAAAAAAAAAGTGTGTTAATGCAATTTTAGATGGAGGGAATTCATTCCATCATCAGTTTATTCATAACCCGCACTATATCACCCAAGTTTTTTGAAACATCACTGATTTCCATGTGTGTGTGCTTGTGTATTATTTTTACCCTTTTTTCTCTATTTTTATTTTTATTTTCGCACGACTTCAAAAATGACTGAATACGCTCATTTGCTTTCTACTAATTACAAGAGAATCATTAGTGAATACCTCGAAGAAGATGTTCCTTCTTTTGACTATGGAGGTTATGTCGTTGGTGAAGACGACCAGGTCGCTATTTTATATTGTAAGGCTGAAGGTGTACTTGCAGGTGTTCCATTCTTTGACGAAGTGTTTCGTCAATTAGACTGCCGGTAATTTTCTTTTTTATTAATGGTCATGAGGAGAAAGGGGCGTGGGAGTAGTAGGGTGGAGATAAAGTTTGTTGCTTGGATACTTATATATGTATTAAATAGTGTTGAATGGGCAGCCAAGGAAGGTGATTGGATTAAACCTCAAGGAAAACAAGAAATTGGTCGTGTTTATGGTAAAGCTCGTCATATCTTGCTCGGTGAACGTACTGCTCTTAATATTATTTCGCGTTGTAGTGGTATTGCTTTGAGGTAAATAAATTGAGTAAAAAAAAAAAGTAAAAAGGTGGTTTTTTTAAATTAAATGTAATATTAGAGCTCGTAAGGTTTCTGAATTGCAAAAGGAAAAAGGGTTCGAAGGTGTCATTGCTGCTACTCGTAAAACAACTCCTGGTAATTAAAATGAGAAGAAGAAAATAAAATAAAAGGAAAGCAATTTTGATGTAATGCTAAAGTGAAATGGGGGTATTGTTATTAGGTTTCCGGTTGGTTGAAAAGTACGGTGTACTTGTTGGAGGCCTTGATACACATCGTATGGATTTATCATCTATGGTAATGCTTAAGGATAACCATATTTGGAGTTCAGGTACTGTATAGATAATATAAAAAAAAAAGTTAAATGAATAAGTAAACTTAACTGGAGAATATATGATTTTTTTATATTATTGTTACAGGATCAATTACTCAAGCTGTAAAGAATGCTCGTAAAGTATGTGGATTTGCACTTAAAATTGAAGTTGAATGCCAATCCGAAGAAGAAGCGGATGAAGCCATTGCAGCAGGTGCTGATGTTGTTATGTTGGATAATTTTACTGGTGAAGGATTAAAGGAAGCAGCTAAGAATATTAAAGAACGTTGGGCAGCTAAAGGAAAGAATCATTTTATGATTGAAAGTAGTGGTGGTATTACTTATGAAACATGTGCCAATTATTTCTGTAAAGATATTGATATTTTAAGTATGAGTACTATTACTCAAGGTGTTCCACATGTTGACTTTTCCTTAAAGATCAGTCCCAAAAAATAATAAAATTATTTTTCTTTCTTTTTTGGTTATATATAAAAATTGCATAAATATGAACCAAGAAACAAATAATCAATTGTTAAAAGCACCTTGGTATTCTATAATAAAAAAACCATCCACTATTAATGACAAAAATAAGGACAACAACGATAATAATAATAATAATAATAATAATGAACGTATTTATTATATAAAATATCATATTGGTGATACTGATTATCAGCTATTGGTGACAGATTTACAACGTGTTTGGTATAATGCAGCTAATGCTCAAGATCTTTATAAAGAAGCGAAAGAACATCGACTAGTGATTGATAACAAACAACAATTAAAACAGTTATTAAAACAATTGGAAAAATTTTTACAATCTTTGGAGAATAATTGTGAAATAGTTGAAAAAGAACACGAGTTGAAAATTGCGTGTAGCTCACAACAAGGATTTGCCACACTCAGGTGGGCATTTTTATGTAAACCATTGTCATCTACATCGAAAAAAACATCATCATTGTTGGATGCTCCGACTGTTTTGTACAACCAGTTTATTTTACCAATGTTAATGCTTGTTCAGAATCATCCAGGTAAAATAAAAAAAATCTTTATGGTGCTCTCTTTTAGATTATCAATTATATATAATTTACTATTATAATGTTGATAGATATACAACATAACGATGATAACTCATTTGAAAAGGTAATAACAAGAAGAAGAAAGGCCCTAGCTATTTATTATTTATATATATTTGATATGTATTGACAAATAAAGTGGATTTTAGACAACAACAACTCAATTATATCCATTGAAGGAATCTTGGTTAAAAGGAATGCAACAAGCATCAATCAACATTGCACAAAATAAATATGATGAAAAGAGTTCTTCATGTAAGCTCTTTTTTTTTATATCGGGTAAATTCGTACAAAAGTAAGCCTGACTTTTTATTATTTATTTAGCACCGACACCACCACCACAGTCAATCCCAACAACACCTGATCATCCAGAAACAAACTCAAATATGGATACTGAGCAAAAAAACATTTCTTCTTCTACTTCTTTGGTAAGATTAAATAATAATGTTTATAAGTATATTTTATTCACTAATATGTTTCTTTTTTCTTATTATTGTAATAGAGTCAACAACAAACTGATAGTGTACCTTCCACCAGCCAACAACATCCTCGACCAAAAAAACGTAGAATGTTTTCATAGTCTAGCGAACTTTTTTTTTCGTATACCAGCAAGATATTATTGATTATTAATTAATAATAATAATAAGAATGAAATAGAAATAGAAATAAAATCAAAAAAAAAATCGAAGTATGTCATAATATAAGATAATAGTGGAATGATAACATTAAAAAATTAGGATAGAAAATGGATTACATATTAAGAGAAAGGAAGAACGAAAAAAAGAAAAGATAATAAGCGGAAGGGTATACAGAATTATTGTTATTAGGTAGAAAGATATATAATAAAAAGTATAATAAAGTAGTTTATAGTAGTGCTATTATTGTTTTTTTTTATCCTTCCTTTCTTACATGATGGTTGCAGAAGGAGTATAAAAACAATGTTTTTCACTTGAATGAGTTGTCAGACGATCTGGGCTTGGCATTCTAAAAGCAAGTTCATCTTGATCAATATCAAGCCAATGATCACGCTTACTGTCTTCACAAGGACTTGGTGGGAGAAAAAATCCGCTGTCATTGATAGTCGATAATTTAAATATATCATTCTTGCCTGTTTCTATCAAGGCAAGAGATAATTTGTTTTTATTTCTCTTATTACTCTTCTTATTTTTACTGTCAGATACTTCAATAGGCTTGACTTGCTGTTTTTCAACATCATCATTATTATTATTCATATCAATAAGAGGTGCTGTCTTGTTAGATCGTTGAAATAAACGAGCTGGTTTATTTAAGAATGATCGATATCCACCTGAACCATTAGACTGCTTTTGCTGCGCAGCTTCTTGTTGACGCTGAGTAATAATAACAGTTGACATTATAACAATAATTAATTGAAAAAATAAATAAATAAAAATATTAAAAAAGTTTGTGCAAAAAAAAAAGAAAGAAAGAAGAAAGGAGCAACAAAAAATCTGTTGCGTGTTTTTTTATTCATCTTATTTTTATAAACAGAATGGTCGATGATGTTATGATTATACCATGCAACAAACATTTGTCAGGTGATAATAACATGGTGTTAATAGGAGCAAAAAAAAAATCAAGTTTATCCGGCAGGCAGGCTATTCCATTTCCCTCCAGCATAATCAAATACAATATTTTTTTTGATCATTTAAAATAATAGCAAGAGTTTGAAAAATTAACTACCTCTACCTATCGTAGATTCTATTTCTTTCTTCATAAAAATCCCACACTATTGTTTCATTCGGGTTAGACTATTGAAGTAATATTAAACTAAGTATATCGAGGGCAGATGATTTATTTAGATTTGATTAGCTATGGATACTTGATAATATACTATATTTTTTAATACAAGTTAAAAAGGCATGAGAAAAATTCATTGGTATCATAAACAAGTTGAATATTCAAAATCGTCATGTAATATTAATAGACATGAAAAAAGAAATTGAGCGGAATTATGTTGATGTTGGAGTCTAAAAACAAATTAACTATAAAAAATGACAATGGTAGCACCACATAGTGACACAAATACAGCAGCCTAATAGAAGGAGCGATACTTGGCACCTTTTCCCATGCTCTGCTATTTATCAAGACTCAAATTCAAATTAAAGACGATATTTCATAAGAAAGGTCAAGAAAGATCAGTAGTCAATAGCAGTATCATGGGTTAACGTTTATATTTTTTGTTAGTGTCTTGATAGGTAAATTATTTTATCAATGCAATTAGATAACTCGAACACTTACAACCAACTTCAAGATCTTTTTGTGTTTAAGGAAGAAGTTGATTAAATATAATGGCTTGATTGGTAGCAAAACTGGAGAAGTTTCTATTTCAGTTCATATCACTGATTCCAAACAGCTCGTTAAATCTCTTTTTGTTATTTGAGTTTAATCAATACATCTCGTCGACCGTACTTATCATTGTTCCTTTATCTATATAGAACAAAGCTTTTTCCCTCCTCCTTGCTAATATGGTTTTTAGAAAGATTCGATCTTGTGATGTACAAAAAACAATTTTTTTAAAGTTTTCATGAAGCTTATCGTTGAAATGATAACGATGAAAAGGGATAAGATATTAATCCCTTTTTTTCGGTCCCACTTCCAACTTCAGAATTGGTTTTCAAACATAGTGCACACCATTATGTTCAACAACTAAATGTTTTTGTCAAGTAAGATATAGCTACTAGTAGAGCTGCTTGCTATCATGGGGTACAGTAAATCAATCGAGTAACGATTCGGTAAGAGCTAAAAGAATTATCCTCGTTCCCTTAAAACGAGAACAACCTAACATAACAACTAGGATGCGTCTATCCATGTAAAAAAATCCTGGTTGTCTTTTTGTCTCCATAGGCATGCATTGAGAATAACCCTTTTTTCCCAAACTCTTTGCTCAAAACATTCGTAATTTGTAATGTCTGCAAAAAATTGTAGAGTGAAAAAAAAAGTTAATTTGAATATGTCTATCTCTCAATAACTTCAAATGAGTCATTTTTTTTTATTGATGAGTGATATGTATATCATCAGTTTTGTCCCTGAAACCCAATAATTTGACCGACAAGTATTTTTAATAATTGATTAACAATATTCTGTCTTTAGATATTTCATCGTTCTACTTATTTGTTTGTACTGTTAATATTTCGATACGTACGTACAGATTATTTTTTGTTTATATATCTGAATCATCACATATAAAGTTATTCAATAGTATAATCACCTAGTTACTTATCTTCTAGTAAGAAAAACTACTGTATATAATATTAAGTATTACTTGATATTAGAGTAATAATTGGAAAGACTTTCTAGTAGATCGTACAATATACTAGTGCTAATATGAACATCATAACACGATATCACCAAGTAAGAGACTTTTTCAAGATTTGAAGAGCTGTAAACAATACTTTGGCATCTGCTTTCGAAAGTATCATGGCTTTTTATATTGAGCGTATGAGCTTTTAATTTTATAAATAAGTCTGTACTAGCATTCTATTGATATTTTTTTATTAGTAAATATATACATATACATATACATATTATATTATATTATATTATATTATATTATATTATAGGTACACATCTTATAAACGTGAAGAAAAAAGAACAAGAGCACGTAACAGCAAAAAAATTAATATTCATCAAAAAAAATAAGGAGACGGAATATAATCCCCATTATTAATTAGGAACCTGAGAATTAAGAGAACCTGTCATAAATAAAATCTATAAACTATTCAATAAAAAAAACGAGGGCTATATTATAATAATAACGATGTTTATAGTTATAAATCATCCACTCGACTTGTACGTATTATATGAAGAAATTTCAACGAATTACTAATTATTATATGATTAATAATTAGCAATAGAGTTAATTTTTTTAATGATATCCCAAAAATAATAATAATAACGATATTTTAATTAATAATAATAATAATAATAATAATAATAATAATAATAATAATGTACTAATCAGAATTAAAATAGGCTGTTGTTAACTTGTTGCTGGGGCTATTAATATCTTTTTTTTAACCTGCAGATTGCAGAAGAGCGGGGCTTACCAGTAAAAGTGAAAAAACAAATTAAACTCCTCAATTTTTCTCTTCTTTCTTTTCTCACCTTTAACACGTACGCAACAACAACACAAAAAAAAAACATTCATATTATTAACTGCCGCATCAAATCACACTTTCTCTCCCGCCTTCCATTCAATCTAAACGGCTTCCTCTTCTTATAAAACGCTTACACAAAGAATTATACTTTTTTAAAAAAAAAAACCTTTTAAAAAAAAACTAACACCAAAAAGAAACAACGTATAGTACTATTTATTGTTAGTCGACGTTATTCCTCAGACACTTCAACTCCTTTCAATCAGAAATATATATTTGCACGCAACAACAAAAGGAAAAGAAAAAATCTCTCTCTTTTTTTTAACACATCAAACGAAACGAAAGAAACGAATAAACAAAAAACCCATATTCAATTCAATAATACTCTATTAAAAAAAAAAAGAACATGTCCGCACCAGTAGCAACGGCAACAGCTCCTTCACTAAAGTAAATGTCTCAAAAAAAGAATACTTTTTTTCTGTTTGTTCTTTAAACTAATCTTAGCCATATTTTAAGAATATACAAATTGCTAATTTAACTCGTTTTATTGTTTCAATTTCTCTATTTCTCTTCATATATGTATGTTACAAACTTATATAGTCATGAAGATGACAATTGGAAGAAGAATCTATCACTTCCAACCAAAGATACTCGACCGCAAACAGAGGTAATATATATTTATATATAGTTTTGGAGAGGAAAGAGGAGGAATAAGTGAGGGAAATGACCATATATATATATATATATATCTACTATACAAAAGGTGTAATGACTTACAAGAAAAATTGAACAAATTTATTTTTCTAGGATGTGACGCAAACAAAAGGCAACGAATTCGAAGACTATTTTCTCAAACGTGAATTACTCATGGGGATTTTTGAGGCTGGCTTCGAACGTCCATCACCTATTCAAGAAGAATCAATTCCAATCGCATTAACCGGCCGAGATATTCTTGCTCGTGCTAAAAATGGTACTGGTAAAACCGCTGCATTCGTCATCCCAACACTCGAAAAAGTCAACTCAAAAAAAAACAAAATTCAAGCACTGATATTAGTACCCACAAGAGAATTGGCTCTTCAAACATCACAAGTGTGTAAAACATTGGGAAAACATTTGGGTGTCCAAGTTATGGTAACGACGGGTGGTACAACATTAAAAGATGATATTATGCGTTTGGATGAGACTGTACATATTGTCGTGGGTACACCAGGTCGTATATTGGATTTAGCTAGCAAAGGTGTCGCTGATTTTAGTGAAGCGACCACATTTGTCATGGATGAAGCAGATAAATTATTGTCACCTGAATTCACTCCAGTTATTAATCAGCTTATCCAATTTTTCCCCAATGATCGACAAATTATGTTATTCAGTGCTACTTTCCCTATGGTCGTCAAGTCTTTCCGAGAAAAACATTTAGTTAAGCCTTATGAAATCAATCTAATGGATGATCTTACTCTCAAGGGTGTTACTCAGTTTTATGCCTATGTTGAAGAAAAACAAAAAGTACATTGTCTTAACACACTCTTTTCAAAAGTAAGTTATAATTGTCTATATTTTTGGAGGTGGGGAACAATAAAAAAGTGCATCATATACTTTTTATGAGTTGGATTCGAGAAAAAAGAAAAGAGAATATACAATATAAATGTTTACTTATTATATCTCTTTCTCAACAAAATAGCTCCAAATCAATCAGTCTATTATCTTTTGTAACTCGACTAATCGTGTAGAATTGCTGGCAAAGAAAATCACTGAGTTAGGTTATTCATGTTTTTACTCTCACGCACGAATGCTTCAGAGCAATCGTAACCGTGTATTCCATGATTTTAGAGGCGGTGTATGCCGAAACTTGGTTTGCTCAGGTAATATATTACTTTTGATTAGTAAACTATTGACATATATATATCTATACAGCTATCTAATTAACTGGATATATATATCATGGTATTAGATCTTTTGACACGTGGTATTGATATCCAAGCTGTGAATGTTGTAATCAACTTTGATTTCCCCAAGAATGCAGAAACTTATTTGCATCGTATCGGTCGTTCTGGCAGATATGGTCATCTTGGTTTGGCTATTAATCTTATTACTTATGAAGATCGATTTAATTTGTACAAGATTGAACGCGAGTTAGGTACCGAAATTAGACCTATTCCGGCAGAAATTGACAAGAGTTTGTATGTTGCACCCAACGCACTTGAAGATGGTCAACCACAAAAACCAGATGCTGAAGCAGCGGCAGCAACTTTAGCAAGTCAACAGCAATATAAAAATGGAGATAGACAGTATCATGCAAATGGAGGCGGTAACAGATATCGAGGTGGTTTTAGTAACCGTGGAGGATCTAGTAATCGAGGTGGACCTAATCATCGAGGAGGCTATCGTGGCGGAGGAGGTTATCGTGGCGGAGCAACAGGTGGTGGTGGTGGTGGCGGCGGCAGTAATGGTCGACAGAATGCTAATAGTGGACCTCGTAGAAAGCCTCTTCCACTTACTTAAAGTTTTTTTCTGTTCTATTTATCTTTATAATACGTTGTGTATATGCTTCACTTATTAATGTAATCAGAAAAAACCTTTTTTTATTTCCATCACAGTCCTTTTCCTTATAATTATACACACACGCATACACACGTCTCCTTCTTTTTCTTTTTTCTTCTTCTTTTATTATTATGTACATATACTTCTCTTTTCTTTTTTGCTCACTGCAATAACAACAAAAAAAGACTTTAATAATATCCAAAAGATCCTTTTTTTTATTCTCTTCTTATTTTTCTTTTCCCTTCGCCCCACCCCTTTTTTATTCTATCTTTTTCTTTCATATCCCCTTTCTTTTTCTTTTTCCTTCAAAATTTCTTTTGCATCCAACTTTTCTTACGCCATACGGTGTCTTTTTCTCGGCATTTATTACAAACGCACAAGCACAACATTCGCGTACATCTCTATACGTACAAGTTTTACGAAAAGTTGCTATGGATCATTATGGGTAACAATTGTGTTTTTCTCCCTCTCCATATTCCCAGGAGCTGGTATTATTATTATTATTATTACTTATTTCTAACAAAGGAGATAATCTGTTTTAAACACAATTTCATTTATTCATTCATTTTATACAGCGCACACACATCCACACCTATTTTCTCTTCTCACATACTATACACTCCACTTTTTATAGCGACATTATACATCCAAAAATGTCGAAATTCCACCTTCTCACTCCTTCATTTTTCCTTTTACTTGTGGTTTTTTTTTTTTTCGTCCTTCATATTTTTTTTTCTAGTTGTTTTCGGTTTTTTCGTGGTGTAATCCAACGCCACTCTTTTTTTTTTTACACAACTACCCTTTTTTTTATCAATAATTTTTAAAAAAAATTATTACTTTTTTTTCTCCACAATAAAAAAAAGATTGGAATAGAAATATCATTTGCAGACAACAAAAAAAAATATGATTTTTCGTAGTATTACTAGTGGCTATCGTATTACTAAGAGAACTTTTGTAACATATAATAATAATAACAATAATAAGAATGATGCATTTTCTATTTACATTCATTGGCCTTATTGTGAGAGGTATGATGACTTTTTTTTTTTTTACATTAAATTAGATCAGTGATTTATATAGTAGCTGTTTTCTTATTGACATGACAACCCGACAATATTTCCATGACAACTTGCTTGTTTGTGGGGGGGTTATAAAAAAAGTAAATGTACATATTGTAATTTCAATAAATATGTAAACCCAAGCGATCCTCCATTGGAAAGGTTAACGCGTGCCATGATACGAGAACTAGAGTTTTATCTCACAGAACCACGTTTTAACCTCTTGCATAATAAGCGTGTAACTTCGGTTTATTTCGGTGGTGGTACACCTAGTAAGAATAAAAAAGCTGGTGAAATAAAAAAAGGGGGCAACAAGATTATTATAAAAAGAAAAGTTAAAAAAGTTACTGTTCATTTTTCTTGTAATCTATAGGTTTGGCAAAAGTATAATATATATACTCTCTCCTTTCCCTATTATATATTGTAATTCGATTAATTTTTTTATATATTTATTAATTATTAGCCTTCAACTATCGAACGTATTTTACAAACTATTGATCGACATGTTTCTCTTAATAAAGATATTGAAGTTACAATGGAGGTATATATAATATATAAATATGTGTAAATAATTGTTTATGCCCCCCACCCCAAGTACGATTGTTATTATTTATTAATTAAGCAGTCTACTAAGTCAAATCATTCTTTGAAAAAAAAATCTAGGCAAACCCAACTGTAAGCCCAGTTTTTATTTATCGATATCTATCTATCTATATATATATAGAACCTCACCTTTCTGTAATTCACAGTCTTCTGAACTAGCTCGATTACAAGCTTTCCGTGACGCAGGAATCAATCGACTGTCGCTTGGAATCCAATCTTTCAACGATGCTGATCTAAAAATTCTTGGTATATAAATAGTTCATACATCTTTTATCTTGAATTCATTAAAAATAATAATAATAATCTTCCTTTATATAATAATATACAATATGTATTCAGGGAGAGATCATTCAGCTGCAAGCGCTATTAAAACACTTGAGGAGGCAAAGAAACTATTTGATCAAGTCACTTTTGATATGATTTTTGCAAGACCACGACAATCATTACTAGGTAAAATAATAATCTATTATTAGCTTTTCTAAATCTTTGTATATTATTTCGTATATATATAGTGATGAAGTACATAGATATCAATATGGAACTAATTTTTATTCTATCCTGATAAACAATATAGATTGGCAACGTGAATTAAAAGTTAGTAGTAAAAGAAAATATTTTTTTTGGGGGTGGTAAATTATTATTATTATTATCTATTCAGTCAATTTTTTTTAAAAAAAAAACATGATTATAATTTAGCAAGCACTTGAATTAGCAGGCGACCATTTATCCATGTATCAGCTTTCTTTCGAAAGAGGGACCTCGTAAGAATATTGCTCTCTTTTTCTTCCTATTAAAAATGACTTGTTTTCTGTTTTTTTACAAAGAAGAAAGTAATGTTTAACGGAAAAGTATTTTTATATTAAAAAATAGATTATGGAAATTAATGCAAAAAGGTCAAGTACCTCATGTTGATCCCGATC
The DNA here is from genome assembly GCA_016758965.1 of Circinella minor. Classification (NCBI taxonomy): domain Eukaryota; kingdom Fungi; phylum Mucoromycota; class Mucoromycetes; order Mucorales; family Lichtheimiaceae; genus Circinella; species Circinella minor. Next base: position 50,891 of record JAEPRB010000232.1, read on the forward strand.
TCGCTGCAGATATGTATGAAGAAACAGTAAAGACGGCAGCAATTCATGGTTATGCACATTATGAAGTTTCAAGTTATGCGAAAACCCGAAATGCTATTAGTACACATAACTTTTCATATTGGCAAGGATTAGATTATTTAGGTAAATAATAAGAATAAGAATGAATAGCAATTTTTTGTATTAGGATATTTTTAAATTTACCATTTGGAGAATCAAAACAAACAAACAAAACCCTTTAGGTATTGGACCAGGTGCGCACGGACGCCTTACTGATAATATAACTAAACAACGGATACGAACTTTTGGGGTAAAAACAACAATAAATACTGATAATAAAAGAACATCAAATCATGTATATGTTTTTTTGTGTCATTGGTTATATGTTACTAACACAAGCATAAAAAAACATAGGAATTCCATCCAGATAAATATATGGCGCTTTGTGAATCAGAAGGTGAAGGGTAAAGTTTATTATAATTCAGGGGAAATGTTATTTTTTTTTAAAAAAAAACATTCATATCTCATGAGAACTTATTTTTTCAAATATACTGTAGAATTAGGAAATGGAGTTCACTTCCATCACATGATTCGCTAGAGGTAAACAATAAAAGATATCTGAATACTTTTTTTTAAAAAAAAATTGTAATATAAACAATTCATTTGTTTATTTATTGTTAGGAATTGGTTGTATTTGGTTTAAGAACAAGAATGGGTATTCCACGTGATCGATTCAAGAAGATGACGGGCCAAGATTTAGATACACTCATTGATCCAGATTTTTTGGCTACGTGTGTCCAATCAAACTTTTTAATAGTGGATAAAAATAATAATGAAGAAGAAACATCATCAGATGATAACATACTAAAATACATACCAAACCATCTTGAACATGAACGAAACGGGGGTGGAATTCGACCCACAGAAGCAGGCTTAGCTCGTATGGATTCTATTTTACCAAACCTTTTACGAATACAAGAATTAGATTAGTTTATTATAGACTGTAATATTATTATATATATAACACATACACAACAAAAAGCTATTATTTTCTAAATCCTCCACCTCAAATATAATTAATTTACATTATAATAGATTTTATTGAGTAAGATTAAAGTAAAAAAAAAGAGGATGTATGCAAATAAAAAATGTAAAAATAAAAGTATGTGAGTAATTTTTTAAGATGCAATGAGATGACGTTGATTTACAATTGTATCTAGGGCCTTATCAATAAAAGAAGGTACGGGTATATCCATCTTTCCTAATGCAGTCTTAGTGTATTCTATAACTGGAATAATAGTATTTGCCACAAATGTCAAAATCTTTGAAATAATAGAGGGTTCCTATAACAATACAATGTGTTTAAGATAAGGTTGTAATTAATAAAACATTCCAAAGGCAGAAGAAGTTTAAGGAATTACTTATTCACTAATTCATTAGTGTCTCTTTTTTTTTACCTCATGATGCTCTGTTCGTTCATGATATAATTGTCTAAACTTTTTAATGGCTTGTAAACTTTCCGAAAGACGATTAAGTGTATTAAATAAAGCAACAATTTCTGAACGTTCCAATAGACCAGGGTTTCGCTTTGGACTAATATATATATATATATAATATTACATTATGAGTGCACCAGTCTATGAATAACATATTTCCTCTATCCTGTATAACTTACTTGAGATTGTTTTCTCCATATGAAAAAAGTACTTTAAGCGCAGTACCCAACCCAGTCGTTTGAATTTTACCCCAAAGTCTACACTTCTCACAACCAACGCAATCCATGATACGGGATACATTACGGAAATGATCACGGAATTCCAATTTCAATGACTTGAAAACATAATTTTGTTTTTTTATTAGTTTTTTTTTTTTGACTATCTCCTTTTGACTTTTACTATTATAATAATAAAAAAAACTTACTCTGGCATCAGGACCTTGGAACATGGTTGTTTCATCAAATGTTGCAGGACATGCTCTAGCATTATTGATCAGATCAAGGACACCACTCTATAAAAATAATAATAGTCAGTTAATCTGCATAAAAGAGATTGTACAACCTCCTATCAATATATATAGCCTTACCTTAATACTCTTATCATCCTCACTTTCACCTGTACAAAAATTATAGTCTTCTAAATAATTGCCAAGTTTCGTCACAGCTCGAACCACAAGTGCATAAGTAAAATAAATGTTTTGTAAACGTTCAGGATGTGATCCGATTCGATTTACAAAGCAATCCAGATTAGGTCCCTAAGAAATTAAATATTAGTATTTTCGTTTTTTTTTCACCATCTTTCAATTAGTATCAGGTTTTCTGTTTTTTTATCGTTAAGAAACTTACCCATTTTCCTGTGGCTTGATCAAAATATTCATCACAAATGTGAATTGAGATAGATGAATGAAGCCCTACGAAAGACCATATAAAAAATGGGGAGGTTTAGTAAATATGGTAGAATTATTAAATATAAGCTTATTCATTAAAATAATAGTAAGATGACGATGATAATAAAAAAAAAAAAACTAAATCCTTACCTGAAATAAGACGATAATAAACTCGTTTTTCAAGACATACTTCTTCAGAATTACCAAATCCACCATCTGGATTTTCTGCTAAATCATTTAATAAACGATCAAACTTTTCTTCATCTTCGGGTACCTTTACAAAATTACCCTGGGTTGCTTCTGCAATGGATTCTGCGGCCTTGAGTGGATTATTGGATCGAATTTGGTCATCGACTTTAGGACCAACATGCATAACATTGTTACATGTTTCACATCCTTCTGTCATTTTATCCACAATATTAAAACAATTTTCTTCATAAATAGCTTTCCAAACTCTTCCTGAGGATGTTCCTGCATACCCAGTAAATCGTTCTGGATTCTCTGTCAAATCAACATATACACCATCTATATAGAATATAATTAAATAAAAAAAAGGTAAGTGGATATATCATAATGAAATAACTCATCCCAGCCATATTAACACATTATCATACGTTACCTGCATCACTTTCGTCTTCAATCAAACAAAAATCTTGATCTTTATATTGACAAGTTTGAAATGGTTGGAATAACTAAGAAAAAATAATATAATATCATTCTTGTTAATAATTCTCCTTTTTTTGTTTCAAATTTTGAATCCATCATTTACAACCCTCTCATTCCCCCTCCCTCTTACCGATCCTTTGGGAGAAATTTGAACTGCACTTAATGCTGGTTGACGCCATTCTTCAGGTAGTGAAGCCTAATATAAATAATATATTCATAAATTTTCAATATATTACCATAGTAACAACAATCTAAAAAAAAAAATATTTTTACCTCATCGGTTGTTTCTACCGAACAATCCCGATTCATGCACAGACCATCATCATTCCAAAATGGGCACTCACGCCATAAATTCAACTTTTTTTTTTGGGTTCCATAGAGATTGAATTTGTCAGCAAAATAAAGTTCTCATTTACGCAGTATAACATACATACATACAACTAAACATCAATGACCCATTTATTATTTATTAATTAATTTACCTTATAAAACCGAAAGAATTTGGTTTTTACGAGTGATTGAATTTTTTCAAATATATCTTGTTGAATATCTTCTACACTTCGATAATCACAACAAGTATCTTTGATTTGACCTTGAGGCTATTAAAATAAACATATAATGATTATTGTTATAAATTGTTTTTACTTCTTTCAATTAAAATAGTACTCTCCTCCCTTCCCAGACACACAAAATAGACCATATATTATATAATTTCGCTTTTTCATTATATATATATAACATGTTTACTAAAAAAAAACATACGTTACAATAGTCTTGTGAATCATTTTCCTGCAAAACATTCTCTACAAATTGAATTGGTTCGGGATCTTGTAAAGGCGATTTTAATCTAGTTGACTCATCGACAGTTTTACTGTAGACAGGTTGTAACACGAATACTAATGTAATAAAAATTAATAGTAATAATAAATGCGGTTTTAATCTAGGTAATCTAGATTTGTTCATGGTTCTTTCTTTTTTAAAAAGTTGTTTGATTGAGTCAAAAATAAAAATAAATAAAAAAAGATAGGTGAAAAATAAAAGTATGGGATTTAATGCATATATAAAAAAGTCAAATTAGTAGTAAAACGTGGCACAATGTACGCACCGCTTGAAAATATCCAATGAAAATCGGGATTAATATGTTTGTTTGGCAGCAACATTTCAATTATACTAAATTAAAAAAAATCATGTCACTTTTTGATTTATATTGATAAGTTTTTGTAAATCATGCAATAAATATGAAACGTGATATTTCTCTTTTATAACTGATTATAATAATAGTAATAAACTATTCATCATTTACTACTATTATACTGTATAACCACGCCAGTAACAAAATTATTTAACAAATAGTTAGAACAGTGAAACACGGACTTTTATTTTAAATTAACTACATACAAACATGATAAAATACGTCAAATCAATGTTTACAAACCATGTAGCTCACTAATAAATTTACCAAGTTCAAGAGGTGACACAGATACCATATAATTCCATTATAAACACTATTTAAAAAAATTAGAGAAATATTTTCAAGTAGTAGAGGTTGGTATTATAATTTTGAAATGTTTTTGTGCTACTTTTCTAAATGGATGAAGAAAAAACACCCCTTTTCTGAAAAATTCATTCGTTAATTACCTAACCAGCTTGTAAATACTTTACACAACAAACAACGAAAAAAAATAAACCTAAATTTTTTGATCTTAATCAATAATAACAACGTTAAATACTATGACATATATAAACGCCAAGTAAAAAAAAACAAGAATGGTCGTGTTATTCTTTAATATAATGATATATTTTATTATTCAAGTGATAATTTTCCAATACGTATATAGAAAATAACTTTTGATACCTATTTTATATATATAAATATATATTGATTTAGAATAGTAGTATTTAAGGTATAATATTTTAATTACACTTACAAGTGAAGCAAGAGAAAGGAAAGGCATTGGCTTAAAAAAAGTCATGCAGGGATTATTCATACGTATAAACCTCCCTATTTTATAGTATAGAATAATTTAGGAGATTAACGAGAGGCGCAATATTCACCTCTTTTGTCTTTTTTTTTTTTTTTTTTTTTTTTTTTTGTATTAAAAAAAGTAACCATTACACACTATGCAAAAAAGTAGAGAAAAAAACGACCATGATGAACAAAAGAACCTCGATATCCAATCATCATATAATCACAGTGATAATATTACAACTTTTATAATGCATAATAATAACGATAACAATAACAATAACAGACAGAAAAAGGATATATCTGCAGTAGTATTAGAAAAAAATAGTATAGCTATATTGGACATTGATCATAGACCTGATTTTAATGAAGAATATGATGAATTAACGTCTATTGAAGCAACCACCACTTTATCAACGGAACCTTCGTCATTATCAATATCAACGCGGCTTTTTATATTTATTGGGTTACAGATTGCTCTATTATTAACAGCCATGGACCGGTAATTATGTAAATTAGTTTTATGCCATGTGCATAAAGATGTTAGTAAATTCAGTAAATTAATATCACAAGAAAATCCACTATTTTTAAATTAAAATGAATTTTAGTATTATTATTACAACTGCATTGCCTCGAATGACTTCTGATTTTAATGCAGCATCTTTATCAACATGGGTAGCAACCAGGTAAAACTGTAGATTCTCTTATCATTGTGGTAATAGTAATAGTAGTAGTAGCGTGTGTCTGTGTGATAAAACCTTCTTAAATTTATTTTTATAAAATCTGTGTTATTGACTTGTTATAATACATTATTTACTTATATTTGAGTAACCAAAAAAAAAAGCTACATGCTGGCGATAACGACATTGAGTAAGCAAAATGATATAAATCCTTTGGTGGTAGTAAAATATAAAAAATAATACAGAAAAGAGAAAACTAAATCATCGAATAATTGCCCCCCTCCCTTTTTTTTTTGTTGTTGTTATTATTGTTAATATTATCAAAATAGTGCCTTTATGTAGCAAACTCTCTGATATTTTTGGAAGAAAAAGTATTATTCTTATTGGAATAGCCAATATAATATTAGGATCTATTATTGGTGGATTTTCTCAGGTATGATATACATATATACTTCAATTATATAATGATATTCTCTTTTATATTAGTAATGTTAAAAGCTCGTTACATAATAATCAAGTCATATATTGATCTCAATATGTTATAATTTAGTCAATGGGAATGCTAATTGCGGGTCGAATAATCCAAGGTTTAGGTGCTGCTGGGGTAAAAACAAATAGTCTATACAAATTTTTATTTCTCGTTGTTATTAAAATATTAAGGTTACTAACTAATTTGATCGCTTACTAATAGAACATCACTATGGTAACACTATATACGAGCAGATATCCGGTTTTACTGCTGTCATATTTAAATGTCACTTAAAAAAGAAGCAGTCTTCTGAATAAATCAATTTCACTATTATGTAGATACATATAATTATAGCTGACATTGTACCACTTCGACAACGAGGAATATATCAGAGGTTATTACCAATCAAAAAAATAATATGACATTGTATAAAATACCTTCTAACGTGGAAGAAAATAAATATACTTCGATTCTCATCTTTTTGGTAGTGTCCTCGATTCGATATATGCTTTATCGTACACGATTTCACCACTTCTTGGAGTAAGTATTAAAATAACCATTACTTTGATATGTTAGTTGGTAGAACAGTGGTATCATAAATAAGGACCAAATTAGAAAATAAGTAGTCGAACTCTTGGAACTTATTCTCTACATAATAAAAATACAACATAGGGGGCATTCTCTGAGTATTTATCATGGCGATGGGCATTCTACATAAAGTATGTAATTTACGTTAACGTTATATATAAGCATAATCTATTCTTGAATCATTCAACGTGTATATTGATATACTACAATTCTATACGTAGTTTACCACTCGGTGCTATTAGTTTCATTGCTTTATTTGTTTGGTTGAAATTACCAGCAATGAAACAACAAGAAAGCTTTAATGAAAAATTGAAACGCATTGATTTTGCTGGTATGTAGGTGTATTAGATTCTTGTTTTATTTGCTTATTTTATGAAAGTATCTATTTTCTGCTATAATCATAGTTACCTGATCAAGTTACATTTTTTATTTTGATAGGAAGCTTAATTATTATGGCATGCGTTACTTCATTTCTACTTGCTATGAACTTTGGAGGACAATTATATCCATGGAATTCGTTACCGGTTGTGGTAAGTTTCAATACTGGAATTATAGCTGTTATAGTTTTTTTTTACTATTAGTATTGTGAGACAATATTTTGTATTTGTATATGTGAATTCGTAATATCGTGTCACCTCTTTAAATTGTTATGGTTTTGCATTACGTATCGAAAATTACACAGCACAATATAAAAAAACGCTACTATCTAAAGTACTTAAGATAATTCAGAATTCGTATAAATCAACTAACATAAAATCGTTCGATTATATATTAAATAGCTCTTGATTGTGTTATCGGGTATTCTGTTGTTAGTCTTACTTGTTGTGGAAGCCAAGATTCCTAAAGAACCACTTTTGCCATTAAGAATTCTGACAAATTATTCACTTCTTGGTAGTTTTTGTGCCAATACAATGTTTGGTGGAGTGTTTACATCAACTTTATATGTTCTTCCAAATTATTTTCAAATAGTGAAAGGAGATGAAGCAATGTGGGCTGGTATTCGAATTTTACCCATGTTACTAGTCATCCCATTAGTTTCCATAGTAACGGGTATTGTTATTTCGCGAGCAGGGATATATCGTTATTTGTAAGAATGGGACTATTCATTTATACGTGAATTAATAGTCTTTTTTTTCAACTCATACGTCGTCTATTTATTTTATACGTATTCTATTTGTGCTTTACTGATAATCATATTGTATATATAGTATTACAGGTAGTATGGCTCTCATGATGATAGGTGTTGGCTTGATTAGCATGTTTACGATTGATACACCATGGAGTGGTAAGCTCAATACTTTTTTTTAAAAAAAAAATAGTCTATATGATAAAAACTTCTTAATAATCATAATCACCCATTTATTGATTGATTCATTAAAACAGTAATATATGGATCAATTGCTGGATTTGGTATTGGTAAGATTTTTAATTATTTGTTCAAGATAAGCAAATAATCAAAGACAAAGGGTGGTCAATCTAACAAAGTTCGCATGTACATTGTTCTATCTAAAAAATACCGTATTAAGGTTGTGCTCCTATGTTTAGTTCTTTGATAGTTTCTGTACAAGCAGCAGTTCCCTCAGCTGATGTGGGTAAGTATCATTTAAGATTCTATCCTCGTAATAGAAATACGTAAATCATAGTTTTTTTAACAATAAATTATTATTTAGCTGTTGCTTCTGGTGTAGCATTTCTTCTTTTTGATATTGGAGCAGCAATTGGTATAGCAATCACATCTGCTGTATTAAACTCAAAACTAAATCTTTTGCTTCCAAATACAATAATATCCACAGAATATGTATCAATGATCATACAAGATCCAATGGTCATTCGTAGTAAAAAATTGCCACAACAATATCTTCAAACTGCATTGGATATTTATGCCCAGTCATTACGTGATTCTTTTCTTGTGTTATTGGCATTCCCAGCAATTGGTAAATTCTTATAAAAAAAAGAAGAGATTTTAACAAAATATACCAACATCCACTTCCCCAAAAAAAAAAAACTTTCTATTAAAACCATTTTCCTTCTCTTTTTTTTGATATGTATATATATATATATATATAAATGTATAGGTTTCTTAGCATCGTTACTTATCAAGCACTTTACGTTGCGCAAGTATGCAAATATAGATATTAAAAATAAATCAACATCATTATCCACCTCTGATTAAACTATAATTTATCACCATAAATATATTACAATTTAAGCCCATAAATAATTAACATTTTTTCTTCCCTTTCATTGTTCTTTTGGAACATTTTCTAATCGTTCCAATAAAATTCGATCAGTGTTGTTAAGAATACTTTCAAGTTTACTTGCTGCATCCAAAGGTATTAAATTATCTTCGATCGAATATTGAAATAATATCAACCGCTATTAAAATAAATAAATAAATAAAATAGGATACGTAGGTTATTAGAAGAAAATAAATAAATTAGGATGTATTATAAATTACCTGTGGATCTGTATCAGTTATCTTATTATTATCATTTTTAACATTACATGAATCAGCTATAGTATCCAACATTCTTCCAACTCGAATTGTCTATAACAATATAATGATTAAAATCTTTACTTTTTTTTCTAAATATATATATAATGGGTTTCTTTTTTCTTAATAATAACCTTATCAAAAAACATGGGTTGATTAGATCTATTACATTCTTTTGGAAACTCTACATTTAAATAAATTCTTGCTGATAATGGTATAGATGAAGATCCCTTTTTATACGATAGTATTTTTATTAACTTTTGATTTACACTTGTTTCCTTTAAAATTCTTATATCTTAAAAAAAAAAAAATGTTACCTTTGCCTTTGATTTCATTTTCATAAGCTCTACCATGATATTCTTTTTTCCTATTGGTTTAGTAATCTTTTTACTTGAAGTTGATGATATAGTAGTTGTTTTTAAAGGTGTAAATGTTTTGCTTAATTTTTCTTGAGCGGCCTGTTTTCGAGTTTCTTTTTCATCTACTTCTAATATAGGACATCCATGATCTACTTTTAATCGATGTTTTAAACAAAACTCTTTATCACATCCTTTGCAATGAACAGGCAATACAATTTTATGTTGTTCAAATTCACGACATCCAGTTACACCACATTTTTTCTTTTTCGTTTGTTCTAATGGTTTACAAATATGATCCTTGAGTGCTTGTTCAACATTAGATTTTTCAGGTACTAATACCATATTTTGACATGTGTTACACTGAACTACGCGTCTATCTACTTGACTCCATTCCGAACAATCATGATCTTTTGGAAGTCCATGAGGTCCACTATAACCCGGTTATATAAACCTTGTTCTTAATTTTTCTTTTTTTTCAATAACTATAAAAATAGTAACTCTTTCCCTACCCCATATATATTTACCAGAAAGTCTTTTGACAGAATGGACAAGTAATTGGTAAAAAGTCTATTTACATAATTCTTTTTAATACATTGTTTTTTTATATTTTTCAACCATTTAAGAATATTTTTTGTTTGTTTTATAAAACATACCAAGTGTTTGACAATTAGACAATGAACAATGCTTTCCAACATTTGGTAATTCCATTGAAATAATAGTCAACCGATTGTTAAAAAAAAATAATGATAAGAGAAAATAAACTTTAAAGAGTTGAAAAAAAATTCCCGCTAAAGTAGGTTTCCAGGTTGTTGTATAATAAGTTCTTTTTTTTTATTGTTATTACTTTTTTATATAGTATTGTAAAGATACATTTATGGAAGTTTGATGCGAGAAAAAATTAACAAGAGGAGAGAGAGAAAGAGATGGTGTATATATAAAATATCTATAAAGATGAGGACGATGAAACTTTCTTTTGTTGTTGTTGTTTAAGAATGGTGTTTTTTAATTGAACGGCTTTTTCACTAAATAAATTCTTGTCACGAGTTTCAAGAAGATAAGGATCTAAACCACCTTTCTTGTCAATTGTACGTAATACAGAGGTAGTCACTTTTAATTCTAAATGCTTGTCAAGTGTTGCTGAATATAATTTTTTATTTTGAATATTAGGTAACCAAGAACGTCGAGTCTTCTTTTTAGAGAATGGATTCTATATTATATATATTTATATTTATATATAAAAGGTACACACCAAAAAGAAGTTTGGTTAAATAATAATAACATTATAAATATTATACACTAAATAATTTTTTTTTAAAAAAAAAAACATTCTTTTTCTTTTGACATGGTTATTTACGTTATTGCCGAATTGAATATGTTTTCCACCAAAAAGTCCACGTTGGGCACGTTTAAATGTTGCTCGTGCTAATTCATAAGTAGGTCCTGCAGACAACATTGTTTAATGTTTTAACTTTTTTGTTCAAAAAAAAAAGAGGACAAGGGATGCTCCGCTTTTGCTTTCTTGTTTGGCACCAAAAAAATAAACATGACTAGGGGAGTTACAAAAATAATAATAGGGAATATGTTTTACACAAGCCATATTCAAGCAAATCGTGGTTGAGTGTATTAACTTAAAAGAGTTGAATTATTGTTATCTGAATTATGATTTCATTTTTAATTTGATGATATCTTTATCTAAAAGTGGGACAAGAAGCATAAAATAGAGGTCTCGAAAAAAATCAAAACAAAAAATGCCCTTAGATACGGATATCAATTCATTTAAAGACTATCCATTTATCATCAAATAGTTAGATACACTTCATGTCTTCATATATTATCCATCCTGATTAAAAAAAAAAACAAGTAAGCCATGAGTAGAAAGAACTCAATATTAAAACATGCATATATTTCCCACTCATTATTCTGTATTACATCACTGAAACCATTTGAATAACAAAACTGCGATATTTATATACACATAAGTGGAACATCAAGGTCGACAACTAAGAGCATTATTATTATTGTTATAAACAAATGATTCAATATATATAAAAGCACATACGTAGCATTCATATATAGCATGGTAGATACTCTATACATGCATACTTATAATAAAGTATTTATGTGTAGATACTAATAGATTTGAGGTACATACAGTTATCATATTAAATTTCCCATTTAAACAAGGACCTAATTTATAAGAGCACTCGCAACGGTCCTTGTAAAAAAAGCTTGTAACTCCGTTTACCAGCTTTTTTACAAATTTATGCTCGCAACGGTCCTTGTAAAAAAGCTTGCAAAATGCAAAGCTTGTAAAATTTTTA
>JAEPRB010000233.1:0-60000 GCA_016758965.1 Circinella minor
GGAGAGAAAGAAAAGAAAGAAAAAAGTGAGTGTGTTTGTGTCTGGTTTGCGTTGACTTGATTTAATAAAGACTTTGTAAGAATACAAAAAGAAAGAAAGAGAGAGAAGGAAAGGGTGTACAAAAGAATATCCTAATAGTTATCAAGGAACATCGGCTACGCTCATGACACTACCTTCACCAACAACATCTCATGAATCGATTGAATCACACGTCGTTCGTTTACCTGTTCGAATGTCTCTTAACCAGTATTTACAACCTTATAATAATACAGGTGTCACTACACCTTCCATAGATTGTCCATCGATGTTTGTGTTTATTATGTCACCTTCCTTATTGGGACGTATGTCCGGTTATTTAGACTTTGCAAAATCAATCACTCCTGATATCTATTGTTGTCCACATCATTCTCAACAAGGTTATTTTCCACCTTCAACAACAAGAACAAAGGATACATTTGGATCTTTATCTTCTACTTTATTAACAGAACGAACACGTTTCAGTGATTGTAATCTATCCAATGTATTTTGGAACCTTATTAAAACAGCTCAATTGATTGATCATGGTAATTTTAGTCAAGCGTATGTCAATATTGGTATTACTATTAACAAGGCATTTCATTTACGATTACATCAATCTTCAACAATTCAACATCTTGAACAACAAGGAAAAATGATTGATGCTGAAGTGGCCAAACGTATATTTTGGGCTGCATGGCTTCTTGATACACAAATGCCATTATTACATGAACGAAGGCCATCCATTCAATTACAAGATATTCAAATTGATCGTCCTAGTCTCTGTTTAGGCATGACAAGTGATACAGATATTGCATATACTGAATGTTTAAAATGGTTAATTGAAGTACGATGGTTACGTATCAAGATAGAACAAAATTTAACAAGTATGAATCATGAAAAAGATGAACACAAGGTGCTTAATATTGTTATACAACAAATACGACAACTTCGACGATTTTATGAACATTTAAATATAAAATTCAAGTTGGAAATGATGTTACAACAACAAGAACAAGAACAACAAGTATGGGAAAAAAGAACTACTTTTATGGTCTTATTGGAACATGGCATGAATTGGCTTGTATTATTTGATCGGTTTTTACCTGCATTACCCGATGCAACAATGACAGCGGGGACTAAATTTCCAGATAATTTGACTGTGAGTATGTGTCGTCAAGCAGCTGATTTAATGACTTTTATATTTGAAAAATGGATTTGGAATGGTTACGATTGTCAATTTCGACTTTATCTCAATCATTTTTGTAATACAATATCTATTCATAAGGTAAATTATTTTTCAAAAGAACTGAATAATATTAAAAACAGTTTCTATTTTTTTTTTTAAAAAAAAAAAAAAAGATATAATGAAAATATGCAAAGAAAAAAGAAACTCATCATATAAAGTACATATGTCGTTGCCCGGGGGTCCACATTGTACACAAATGGAAAGCGTATGCCTCATTACAATTTCTACGTGATTTGACACAAAAAACACCCGAAATAGTACATTCATTTCTTGGACAACGCATTCTTGAAGATCTTACATTTGCATTACAAGACTTGAGCGATATTACCGAAATAGGTTGGAATCCATTACAAGAATCTGATTTATTAATGGATATCTCCCATTATATTTCAGAATGGATGCCTTCTTATGATCAAATCATGATGGATCAACCTACTCATTTATTGGCCAAAGAATCTTCTACCATGTTTGCTATTATCGAAATGCGTAAATCAGCTGCTGAATTTCTTGCCATGACACAACAACATCCATTATCATCACAGCAACTACAACAATTGGTATTATAGTTGAAAAGGAGGGGGGGGGCTCTTGTTGTTGGGATGATAAATGATCAACGGTGTATAGATGAGTAAAGAGGGTGGAGGGGTTTATGGGTCCCATTTTTTTTTTTCAAAGTGTTTTACGTTTTCTTAAAAGCCAACGTCGTCTTCTTAACCTCGTTTTTATTGTACAAGCTTTTCTTAATCGTTGTTTTTGTCTTTGTCTTTGTCGTCGTCTTCGTTGACATGGCAATGGCGTGTTTTCAAGTTGTAAATGACTCATTCCTTTTACTAGTGTATTATTAACTATATCTTTATTATTATTATAAATTATATATTCCTTATATATTAGCATTCTATTTTCTATACTCTTTTTTATTTATTTATTATTGAACTACTCTATAGAATTACCATTATACATTATTGTTTCATTGATTCAAAAAAAAGAAAAAAGAGAGACTATTAAAAAAAAAAAAAAAAAGAAGTTGGGACTTTTTATGTCCCCATCCCAGTCGCGCATAAATTTTTTTTTTTCTTAAAATAAATTTTATATCATTTAGCCAAACTCCATATCTTTTTTTTTTTTTTTCTGGTTCCCCCAAAATTTTCCAACATGGTAAAACGACCTGATAGACGTACTGAAAATACACAGTTACGCGCATTTTCTGCATCCCAAAATTTATTAAATCAAGCCGATGGATCAGCCAAATTTGATCTTGGTAAATTTTAATTTTTTTTTTTTTATTAAAATATACACGATCGATCCGTTGAGTATTTTTTTTTTTTTTTGTTTTTCAACATTGGACCCCATATTTGAGATTGACAGAAAAAAAAAACTTTAATTTTTCAAACAACCCATTTTTTTTTTTTTGAATTGTGTGTGTGTGGGGAAAAAAAAATAATTTAGGTGAAACTTCAGTTATTGTTTCTGTTGTAGGTCCAACAGAAGTACAATTACGGGATGAAAAAATGGATGAAGCTACAGTAGAAGTGGTTGTTCGACCTGCCATTGGTGTACCTACAACCACTGAAAAATTACAAGAACAATTATTACGGACTGCTATTGAACCTATTATTTTAGGAGGTATGATGCCACGTACACTTGTTCAAATTGTTGTTCAAATCGTCAAAGACGATGGATCGGTAAAATGTCCTTTTTATTATTATTATTATTAAAAATACCAAAAGTGAGCGGGGGGGTTGTAATGGAATTATTAATGTATTTATCTATATCTATATATATATATATATGAATAGGCATTGGCAGCAGCTGTGAATGGGATTACATTGGCCTTATTGGATGCAGGTATTCCTATGAAATTTATGTCAGCAGCTTTGACATGTATGATTGATCGTACATCACACGATATTATTATGGACCCTACGAAAGAAGAATTAGAGGTAAAAAAAAAAAAATATTTATTCTTTTTAAAATGATAATCAAAATATTAACTTTTATATATATAATTAGAATGCATCATCTATTCATACATTTGCATTTGATAATCTTAATACCACACCTCATGTTTTATTATCTAATTCATCCGGTCAATTTAGTCAAGAACAGGTAAACAGATATTTACTTTTTTGAATTTCAAAAAAAAAAAAAAAACGAACTAACTAACTTTATATATTTATAAATATATGATATAGTATTTTGAATGTCATGATAGATGTTATGAAGCTATAGATAAAGTTCAAGGATTTTTAAGGGTAGCTGTAGAATCCAAGAAAGAAAAGGAATATCAACAAGTTGTAAATGAATAATAATAATAATAATAATAATAATAATAAATCATGTAAATAAAAATAAAAAAAAAAGTATTACATTATTACTGCTTTCTATAAAAAAAAAATAGTCTTTAATAATGTGACTCAAAAGAAGGTCAAATCAGGATAGAATGAAAGATCCTGAATAGAGTATAAACCTTTTTTTTTCTTTCTTTCTTTAGTATAGTAAACATAGAAAGAGAGGAGAGTTTTTTTTAGGCGCCACATATGTTTAAGGAAGTGTATGTGATCAATTTTTCACCTTATTTTGACTTTAATAATTATTCTTATAATAACCCAAGCCCTTCTGATCATGTAAAATAGTTCTCTGCTATAAAAGATATTCTTTGATTATACAAGTTACTGAATACGTAAACGTGGTAATAATTCTTTTTTTTTTTTTTTTTTTTTACTTTCTTGTGTTATAAGTCTTCAGTAACACACACAAAAGTTACTGCGCGACAAGTACTTTCTAAAGGTTTATTGTATTTGTTTTCCTCCCCCCCCCCAAGTATCATCCGCGGGCTTCATTTTCTAGTTCCTGTTGCATAATATATAAAAATGCTAATTTTTTTTTATAACAATAATTATAATAAGGAAAAAAGTAAAAGAAAAGAAAGAAAAAGAAAAGAGAAAGAAATAGGTAAAATACTTTTTTTTTTCTTTGTGTTGCCTGAAGCCTTATTTTTTTTTTTTTTTTTTCGTCTGCTTTATCCTAACCCGGAAGCCCCAAATTCTCTTTCTTTTTTCTTTTGGGAACCACACGTAACTTAAACTACTTCATAATAATAATAATAATACTACATACATATTATTATATATATATTCTCGTCCTCCTTTCCCTATAACGTCTCTCTCTCCCCTTTTTCTTTTATATATCTAACAACTCTAACTACCCCCCCCCCCTTTTTTTAAAAAAGTACCTTTCTCCTCCTCCTCCTCCCCCACACTCCACACCCATCACTTTTTCCATTTATCAAACTAATCGTGGCAATTTTTTTTTTTGGTTCATCCACTTTGCTCATCAACGTTAACACCAACAACAAAAGAACAACACACTTTTTTTTTTAAAAAAAAAAAAAAAAAACTTTATAATTCTCGGGCGCACAACGAAACCGAATTTTGCGAATGCCTTCGGTGTAGGCCCTTGAAATTATCTCCACTGTCCATTTCAAATAATAAAAAAAAAACAAAAAGAAAAGAAAGAAAGAAATTGACAACGTCCTTGATGACGAATAATAATACTACAATGAATTCTTCAAACGGGTCTTTGACATTCCTTACCAATAATTCGAATGAAGAAATCTCGACCATTTTTGTTGTTGGGTTTCCCGACGATATGCAAGAACGTGAGTTCCAAAACATGTTCATATTTTCTCCTGGCTTTGAAGCGGCGACACTCAAGATCCCAAGTATAAAAGATCAAGAAGAAGAGATAACATCACCTACAACAACGACTACTTCAGCGCCACCTTCTTCTTCCACTACTACTTGTTCTTCTTTTTCAAACAATAATTCTAATAATATTAATAATAATAATGGAAGAAAACAAATTGTAAGTTTTTTTAATAATAATTTTTTTTTTTGAGAATATATATTAAAAGCAAAGATGTTTGAGATGATGGGTTATTCATATATATATATATATAAAAGATTGGATTTGCAAAATTTCGTACACGGTTTGAAGCATTGGAAGCCAAAGATACTTTAAGTGGACGTCGTGTGGATGCAGAGAAAGGTTCTATATTAAAAGCTGAAATGGCGAAAAAAAATTTACATACAAAACGTGGATTGTCGAGTGATCAACCTATTTCTCAACAACAGCCACAACAACAACAACAACAACAACAGCATCCACCTCCACCACCTATCGTACCTATGTCAACAAGTTCATATCCTATTATTTCACAACATCAGCAACAACAACAACAACAACAACCACTAACATCCTCCAAACGTTTTTCACTGGGTCCTCCTCAAGCACCTTCTGCTGCATATGAAGCTTTTCATTCCGTTCCTCCTGCTTTACCATCTGATTTAGTTCCACCAAATGAACTTTCTTATCCAGATTATTATCCTGACTTATTTTCACCAGGAGGTACACCTATAGCCCCATCATTTCATGAATCAGTATTTGCCTCACGTGCTCCACCTCCTCCTCCTCAACAAGCATTTATTGATACTCGATCAGCATCCATGGGAGATATATTCAATGTAAAACCATCCATGTCATCATCACGATTACCTAGTGGATTTAATCCAGGACATCGTTTTTCATCCAAATCGAACATATTGGATATGGATCATCCAAAATCACCAACAGAACGTAGTAATGTATTTGGTGCACCCATGTTTTTACCCCCTCCATCACTACAACAACAACAACAACAACAGTCAACATCATCCACATCTACACCTGTACCTACATCATCTAATTCACAACAACAACAACAACAACAATCTTTGCATTCTTCTACAATTAATACAACAACAATAACAACTAATTCATTCCTTCCACAACATCCTACTGCAATAACTCCACAACAACAACAACAACAACAACAATTTTCATCCCCTCCACCACCCACAGCAACAGGAGGTCTTAATAGTGTATTAGAAGAAATTTATCCACTTCAATTACCTGATCCTGAAAACAATTCAAATGATGTATCTTCTCGATTAGGTGGATTATCTATAAGTACGTCATCCACTTTGACAACAACAACAAATAATAATAATAATAACATAAGTCATCATGGAAGTGGATTTAATTCACCCACAAGTATCACTTCACCTACAAATATCATTTCACCTACAACTCATTTTCATCATTTTGGTGTTTTGGGTGTTCATACCAATCCTGCCGATCAAAATCCACCTTGTAATACATTATATGTAGGTAATTTACCACCGAATGCCAATGAAGAAGAATTAAAAACCATGTTTTTATCGTGTATGGGTTATCAACGACTTAGTTTTCGTAATAAATCCAATGGACCCATGTGTTTTGTGGAATTTGAAGATATTTCATGTGCTTCGAAAGCCATGCAAGATCTTTATGGTAGTCCATTAAGTAATTCTGTCAAAGGAGGTATTCGACTTTCATTTAGCAAGAATCCATTGGTAAATTATATATATATATATATATATTGGAAGAAAGGGGGGGGAGGTTGTAAAGGGGGAGCAAAAAAAAAGATATGTATTAAAAAAAAAAAAAGGGTAGAAATTGAAACTAATATATCTTTTTTTTTTCTTTTTTTAAAAAAAAGGGTGTACGTCAAAATGCTTCCCCATTGGAACAATAAATCCAAACATCAAATATATATATATATATATATATATAATTATTATTAACAGAAAGTGTGGGGAGAAACTATCTTAAAAACACACACACACACACACACACACACACACACAAAACATACTTCAAACATATAACAACATTTTACTACCATTATTTCTACATATCATTAACAATTGCATCA
The DNA here is from genome assembly GCA_016758965.1 of Circinella minor. Classification (NCBI taxonomy): domain Eukaryota; kingdom Fungi; phylum Mucoromycota; class Mucoromycetes; order Mucorales; family Lichtheimiaceae; genus Circinella; species Circinella minor. The sequence goes on from JAEPRB010000233.1 coordinate 7,059, forward strand.
TGTATACAAAACAAATAAGATAACGAAAAAAAAAAAAAAACACTCAAGATATTATATACTATTCTTATTCTTATTATCATTACTTACTTATTATTACCTTTTATATTATATATTATTATTATTATATTTCACATCCATTTCACACATAACCACACACAAAACCATATTAATATTATTACGTACTATTATTATTTTACATTATTCAATATATACATACATTTTTATCAAATAATTTTATTATTGGAGTACGTAAATTTATATATGAGGCATATTTTCTCCCCCCCCCCCCCCCCCAATGATCGCCATAAAAAAAAAAAAAAGAAACTCGAGAAATACCTTATTTTTTTTTTATGTGTTTTATTCTATCATAAATTTTTTATGAATAATTATTATTACTTGTAAAAAAAAAAAAAAAAGTGATATATACTTTTTTTTCTTCACTTGGAATTAAAGAAGCCCAAAACTTCCCCAAATGCATAATGACCGTGAATTGGAAAATGACCATGATCCGCTATTAGGAAGTCAGCGACGTGACAATAATAATAACGATAATGACGATAATATTACTTCTTTTACTATTCCATTAAAACCTAGACAACAAGATGATTATAATAATACCAATAATAATAATAATAATAACGCATCAGGATCCCGACATAGTAATGAAGAAAATGATGATGATGATGACCATGATTATACCAACCAAGAAGAAAGACGATTATTAGACACTGATGATAATTCAGAAAATAATAATAATAATGATAATAATGAACAAAGACCTTCTCCAGAACCAATGGAAGTACGCGATTCAGACGATGATGCTCGAATAAGGGTATCAAAATGGGTATGTTTTTATTTTTATTTTTATTTTTATTTTTATTTTTATTTACACAACTGTCACGCACACACAACAAAGTAGGAAAAAAAAAAAGAATTCTAACCCTTTCGTACGTATCCTTATATAATGATAGGATAATCCTATATGGCGATATACATTATTAGCTATATTTTTAGCCATGTTTCTAATCATGTTCAAAATAGTCTTGGTTATTATCGTTCATAGTGAAATGATAGAACGTGGACCTGATCGAGTTTTATTTAATGGTACTGAATATTTTGATCCATTGGTTGTTTTGGTATCATTAGATGGATTTCAAGAAAATTATTTACATCGTAATATTACTCCAAATCTCGTCCAATTCGGTAAGATATATATATCTATTTGAGACAAAAAAACTTTTATATATAGGCAATAGAAACTAAAATTGTTTATTCAAATTTTTCGGTGGGTGGGTGGGTGGGGGAAATCATTTTATTATTTAGCTTCCAATGGAATGAGAGCAGAATATATGCATCCAGCTTTTCCTGTATGTATTTTTTTTTCTTAATATTATTATATTCATACCTGTCAATTAATTTTGAGTGAGAAATCTCTCTCTCTCTCTCTATATATATATATATATGATTTTATTAGTCAGTTACGTTTCCAAATCATTGGACATTAGCTACTGGTTTACATCCTGAATCTCACGGTATTGTTGCAAACGAATTTTATGATCCTATATTAAAAAAAGATTTTTCAATACAAGATGATGATGCACGATGGTGGAAAGGAGAACCGGTAAATGTTATAGATAGATAAAAGAATTTCAAATTCATTCTAGGAGAGAAAATTGTTTAAAATTAATAAATGAAAAACAATGATGTGTGTTGGCGGGGGGGAATATTTAGATTTGGATGACAGCTAAACGACAAGAAAAAGAATCAGCACTTATTATGTGGCCTGGATCATTTATAACAGGTTTAAAACCTGAAAGAGTAATTCCTTTTAATGATACCATGCCTGCAATAGAAAAAATGGATATTGCATTAAATTGGATCGATTTACCACGTCATGAACGACCTAATTTTATTGGCGTTTATATTCAACAAATAGATGAAAAAGGGCATCAATATGGTCCTGAAGGTTCAGATATAAACAAGGCGATTAAGGATATGGATCAAGCCATCGGTCATTTATGGGATGGACTTGCTGAACGTAATCTATTGGGTCGTATTCATATTGTTATTGTGAGTGATCATGGTATGGCAGAAGTAGATCGTTCACGAGTTATTTATTATGATGATATTTTATCATCTACTTCAAAAAGTTATTTACGTGAACGCGAAGCAGGCCCTCTTCTTGGTTTACGTCCAAAAGAAGATGCTCCAAAACATGCTGTTCAACAAATATACCAAGAACTTTATAATTATACACAAACACATCCCGAACCCCATTTTCAAGTTTATTTACGTGATGATGTACCTATTCGACTTCATTATAATCATAATGAACGCATTGCACCTATTGTAGCTATTCCTGATGTAGGGTATGTGATGGTGGATCATAAAGAATGGCATCCAACATCATCCAAAGAACCATTCACGCGTCATGGAATTCATGGATATGATAATTTGGCCAAAGAAATGCGATCCATTTTTATAGCTTATGGACCTGTTATTGATTCATTCTATGGTCGAAGATCTGTGGTGGCTCCCTTTTTCAATACGGAAGTATATGGATTTGTATGTGAATTATTAAATATTGAATCAAATCCAATACAAAATGGTACCATGAGTGGTCAATTTGTTCGAATTCGATGATGGTCATTATATGTATTACAAATGCGTGTGAATATAATTTCTCCTCCTCCTCCTCCCCCCAACCCAACCCAACCCCTTCTTATCCTTTTTTTTTGGCCTCTCTTCACTTATTATTTGTTTTCTTGTTTATATATATATATTACATTAACTCTAATTGCTTGTTTCAAAAAAAAATTTTGATGGTGGATCTTTATGTGATATATAAGGTGTGTGTGTGTATGCATAGAAAATTCGAGAACCATCAACTCTAAATTTTTTTGGCGTTTTTGGAAAAAAAAATCATCAGATATTTTATCCCCCCCTCTCTCCCATTTTTTTTTTAAAAAAAAAAACCATGCTTCATTGTCTTGTATACGATTACTATATAAAGACAAGTATATGATTAGGTTGTTGTTTGCAGTTCATAAATGTTAAACTTGTACAGAAATCCAGTAAGCACTTAACTATGATTTGTTGTTGTCTTGGCAACATGAGCTACAACTCAAAAAAGATGCTTTATCATTAAAAAGATTAAATACGTACCAGCCACAAATTCAAAATGCTGTAAAAATTCTTGTAAATTTTCAAGACAACAATACAGTGGGAAAATCCCGTTCATTTCATATCTGTTTACCTTTCCCATTCACTTCTTTCAAGTAGGTTTCAACTTTATTGGAAACAATATGTGCTTTGATGGAAATCATATTATACATTAAATTTATTTTAATGAAGTCAGGCGTAAGTGACTTGTATATTACTTTTCGCTGGATTGGCTGGTATCAACAAGGTATTCGATAAATTGTAAAAATCACATTGATAAAGGCGATGTGTCTTTATACGTACTGTATTTTTGATACTTTTATATATTTTCTTTACAAAATTATTTTACATATATGTCAATATAATAATCAAGTTATTTGTATCAATAACAAATCTTATTATCGTTAAATATAATATTGTTTTGCGATATTGTACTTCTTTGATGTATTATTTTATATAGTAAAAAAAAAAGCCAGTTTTTTTTTTTTTAATTTTCAGATAATAATAATTGGCTACCCCGTTTTGTACTAATAGACCAGAGCATAATCATCACAACCACGACCAGTCCCCATATATACGATTTTGTTATGATTATTTGTAAAGCTACTGATGTGTGTTTATTATAAGCTTTGCTTGTCATTTTATATTATCATAATATTAGGGTGATTATAATCAGGTTAGTTATGTATACCACAGTAAGCCCCACATAATCGATGGACACCAAACAGATATCACAGTCTGCAGCTTGTAAATAATGCAGGATATCTATTAACGAATTATTAATGAGCTCGCTACCTTATGTTTTTCATCTACTGTATTATGACTTTCTACCTTGTGTATCTCCGTTCACGTTGCTTAATTCTGCAATCAATAGATTTACTGGTCAGGTGGTATCTCTCTTTTTTCGCTGAAAAGAGTGGATGCGAGCAATTGAAAAAAAAGGGGACATATATTCTTGTTGTTAGGAAGTAATTTTTGCAAGCTGTCCACCATTTTCTGCAGAAGTTTCAATTTTTATCATCTGAATAGGGAACTTGCGAACCACACTATTTTAAACCCATTTCGCTTTCAATTTTTTTATTGATTCCAGAATACAAAGGCAAATGGGGTGATTTTATGTCATCTAATAAGTAGGTACGTACCAAGAAATTTGGTTTGCAAAATATTTTAATTACTACAACCACTATATAAAGCTTGGCGTGAAATTACACATTCATTTTATGACAAGGATCTTACTCAAAAAATATTGATTTTTTTTTTCGTTCTTCCTGGGCTCTTAGGAATGAGACACGAGCATTCGAACACCCTCTTGAAAAAGATAGCACGGACTTACTATATTTTCAAATATAGTGGGATGATGTCAAACCGTACCATATATATGTCCGTGGTACGTAGATACAGATTTCATGTCATATACATTACGTAGCATTTTCAGGGCTCCTGAGGTAAGTATACCTCATTGATGGATTGAATAACCTGTGATTTGGTTTCTAGAACAGAAAAGTTGAGAATTGACTTTTTTTTTTCAATTAAAAATTATCACTGTTCAAAATTGTTCTACGTGTATTGGGGTCAGCTCTGGAGAGTAAGTAGGAAAATAGTACAGTACACACGCAGATTTATACCCTCGATACTCAATATACTATTTTATGTTTTCATGTGTGTGTGTGTGTGTGTGTGTGTGTGTGTGTGAATGGGTGTATTATCCATAACTAATATACTGACCTTTCATATGGGAATGTTTATCCATTTCATCAAGAGTCATTTTTAAGAAACTAATGTAATGGCCTCTTACAGTTCCTGAACTTATATATCCATCAGCATTTCTCTTCCCCACGGGTCTTGGTTTTTTTTTAAAGCAACTGTAATCAAACCTGCGGCTTAGATAGCACACAATATAGGCGTTGTGTTTGCTCTCGTTGTAGATTGGGTAACAATAGCATGAGAACCCTTTTTGGACCAAGTCCTTGAACGCTTCATATGAATATCAAAAGCAGATTCATCTGTGTTTTCTCATTTGCAAACCCAGTTCGCTCGTCAATCGTTGCCGATGTGTTATCAAGCAGAGTAGAGTACTCATACAAAAAAATAAAATAAAATAAAACAATAAGTGATCAGATGTACTGACTATAAAAAAAAAAGTTCCAGTTTCATTAAAGTAAAACTATGAGAGCTTTACAACCGAACAATCATTGAGGATGTTATCCGCAATTGATTCCTATCAAATACTAATCAACATCGTATCCGAAGCGTCTAGTGATGTGTTATTTGTTTTTTATGAACCAATACCGTTGATATTCTTAATGAATAATAATAAAAAAACTAATTCCCTGGCGTTGGGGTACGTATGACTTGGCAATTACATCTTTACCTATTATTTTCACGTTCATGTTCTTTTTCATACGTAAACTCTTGTTAATAAACAGTTTCATACAAATTTGTTATAATCAACATATTAAACCAAATCTTTTAAAAATGCTGTAATACGTAAGTTGAAAACGAAAATCAAAGAGGTGAGGTATGATGGCCCCTGTCTTTTTGTATTTTAAAAAGACTCACTAACCTCCAGGCTTACAAGGCGGATAAGCATAAGGGAGAGCCGTTGAGTCCGTTCTTTGAACAAAAGTATACAGATTTATAAACAAGCAAAACGTATTTCGAAAAACATTTGTAAAGAAGTCCATTTTGACGAAAAAGGAAAAAAGCACATTTTATGACAATGGCTTGTTCGACGCCATTCTTATACGCACCCCCCTCTCCTTTCTTTTTCTTCCATCAAGAACAATGTTTTTTTTTACAAAGCACAGTTGCGAGTAAGTATTTCTTAATAGGTAGATGCTTATGTAGCATTAAAAATATAAAAAGACCATTTATTTTTTAGACAACAATATTTAAATACATCATAGTTAAAGTACAATTTTATTATAGAAGTTATAATTTTAATCAGACTTTCTATTTCTTTTGTCATCATTTTAAACAACTGCTACAGTAAAACAGCATTTTTTTGCACACACCCTCTTTCTTTTCGCGCTCTATCTCTCTTTGCACCCTCTCTCTCTTTTTGCACCCCCCCACTTTTTTCCATCCCCCACTTTTGCACTACTTTCGTCTTTCGCTCACTTGAACTTCTTGTCTCAACCAAGTATAAAAAAAATGATATAAGAAGAAAAAGTTGAGAACGTGTCAAAGGTACTAAACCCTTCGTGCTGAGGACATGGTGAAAGTGGCCAATGAGCTCGCGATCGCTCTGACACAATCAGGAGTAAAATCGACTGAAGACCAGAGTTGCGCTGATAAGGATTTAAAAAAAAGGGCTCGACACAGAGTTAAAGTAGGATTAAATGATCACGAAGGATCAAATAATCAGTACACGGTATATTGGGAAATGAGGTAAACAAAATACAAAACCCATGCTAACCAATGTGTAGACGCCGCTATCGATGAACTGCGATACTCCAATGATAATACCTCTCTATCAAAAGAGCCTGTAGATCAAAGTAGGATTTTCCACACATAAGAAAGAAGAGACAAAGAAGCACAAGATGGAAAGAATGAAAGAAAGAAGAGACAAAAAAAAGTACAAAGAGAAAGAGAAAGAGAAACATGGAACTTTGCTTTTTAATCTTGGGGGAATCAGAAATCGAACGACAAGTTTTTTTGATGGTATGAATTAATTGATTCTGGACCTGCTCGGGACTTGCTCTTTTACTATGAATTCTAGACTTGCTCTTTTACCACCACTATGAACACGTAAAAAAAAAATGTTTGTAGATAAAGTAAAATAAAGAAAATTATTGCCATGACGATGAATCGTTACAACCTAGTTTTCCTTTGACATGAAACGCTTCAAGAGGTCTTCTACATCTACTTTTTTTCTTTGAATGAATAAGTAAAAGTTCTATCCATTTCTATGGCTCTTGATTTTTTTTTTTGACGATATGTAGTAGGTACCTCATCATTTCCACATGATAATGTTTGATGTACATGTTCGATCATTGCTACGTACCAGTGATAAAAAAAAAATTAAAGCGAGCTATTCCTATTTTAGTATAGTCTGGTAAATATATTAAAAGCGGGAAAAAGCATCTCATAAAACCATTACCATTACCATGGATTGCAGAAAGTAATGACCAACATTTTTATGCCACTGCTAATACATTACAAACAATAGAGGGCGGATTTTTGTGTTACACAATCAACAAGTAAGCACACTCTTTTTTTTTACGTACTCGAAAAAAAATATAACAATTCGTTTGCAATACAAAGAAATTACATTTAACAATACGATCAAAGGCATCAAAAAATAAAAAATATTTTTTTTCTTAGCCTTTCATCTTCTCTTGGTGTTAAAAAAAACATCATTCCGGGGATACATTACTTGAAAGTATTCTATCTTTTTTTTTTCTGCAATCCATGATAATGGTAATGATTTTGACAAAAAATAATTGTAGATAGATTTACTCAGATGACATCACCGGGTCCATAAGTAGGTATGATTGTTCCAACAAAAAGAAAACCTCTCTCACTTTTTCTCTCACTTTTTCTCTCACTTTTTCTCTCAATTTTTCTCTCAATTTTTCTCTCAATTTTTCTCTCACTCTCTCACCAAGAAAAATAAAAAAATATGACTTTTATTTGCGACACTTGTAAAATTGAATTTTCATCACCATCAAAACTCTATAGCCATAAATATGATGTTCATATGAATACATTACAAGTGACTATAAACAAAAGTAAGAACTGTGCATTTTTAAATTTAAAAAGATAATATATTCATTTTTTTTTTTAGAAACAACACTCATTGAAAGAATTGGTGGTAAATTCAGTTGTCCCGATTGTTCCAAAAAATTTTCTGCTCCTAGAACTCTCAAGTATCACATTGAGAAAAAGCATGAAGGAAGTTGTACAACTTTGTATAAAGCAGAAAAAAGAAGAAACACTGAAATAGATGATGACGAAAGCGCTTCCTCTGTTATTATAAAGCACCATAAACCTAGTAAAGGAGAAATTGGTTCTACTGTCGACAACCCGGTTACATTCCCTTCAACCAGCCAATATGACGAAAATACCGCGGTCCTACTGGCATGCGATTCCTTGTCAAGTTCAGCTCGAACTCAAGATAGCTGTGTATTGGCGGCAAAAATTGCAAATGTAAAACCAATTTTGTTAACATCCCAAAATGGAAAAACATACTCATTTCTCACTGCGCCAGAAAATATAAGTGATATACTATCTGATGAACCAAAAGGCATTTGGAGTCTTCCAACGATGGACAACACAGTTACAGAAAAGTCTTTACTTCCAACAAATGGGGACGAACTATTCAAGCACATTGTTGGTGTAAGTCCAATATACGAACACTTGGCTGATCAACAATACGTTGAACTTAGCCAAGAGATCACCAAGGAGATAAATAAGGATTGGGCCTTTTTTCCACAACTAAGATTTGCAACATCGCAAATTTTTGCCGGTTCCATTTTAATAAGCGGATCAACAGCACTACTTGTGAACTGTGTTGAGTCTTATGGAAGACTTAAAACGATCGATTCCCACCATGAGCGCAGAACAGCTTCAGGTGCTCACCAATCCTCGTTCCCTAAAGCAGTATCAAAGTATGGACAACTAACAGTTTGTCTAACACAAGACGACAACACAACAAAGCTGAAAATTGGAGCTGCCAGTTGTAACCTATTGGTGACATCAAGCACACATTTGGACAAGCAAACGATAGCGAATAAGACAATTGAAATGGGAGCAAATACAAGTAACTTTGTGCCGGCACCGGATACAAAAATTTATATCAATGCAGAGAGCTTAAAACTTGGAAGAATACTGCTTGAAGATGAAACAGCCACATGCATTGACCAAAGTTATATGTTATATCAACTTCGGCAGTTGCGATCAAAATTTTACTGTATGTCAACTTACTCTTTATGTCGATCATTCAGTTCAATTGTATCTGATATTACCTATCGACCCTACACTATCTGGACGCTTTGTGAATATGACTCTCCTCAGAAAATAGATTCGCAGTCGCGCAAACTTTCCAAAATGTTTCAAACAATTGCTTTACTGGTTATTAAAAATGGTTCAGCCGCCCAGATCAAAGTTATGGTTTTTAAAGATTTGTACAGTACCTTGAAAGATGGAACAATTAAGGATACAGTTGGACAAATTATTAACTTACAAGATACTGATTTGATTGCAATTATAAACAATTTGAAGCTTAGTAATTTGCTTCAGACTTTAGCAGATTCAATGACACCTTCAATTAATAATTCAAATCAAATGGCTGCCAAGTTGTTGTCTCAAAATTTATACAAAAAGTAGTCAGAAATAATACTCATTTATATATCACTCTTATCATTTCATTTCATATTCCCCGCCGTTTAATTCCCTATCTCATTTATTTTCCTTATATATATATATAATACTAATACTAATACTTTACATATTAAAAAAAATATCTATTCCCATCTCCCTTCCCTTCCTCTACATTTTACTATATAAAATATAAATTGTAAACTTTTTTCTTTTTCTTATTATGATCAACATAAATTTTAAAGTGTTTTATTATTAAAATATTTTGGAGCGGCTTGAGGTAACCAAGCAGCTTGTATCGCAGATACACCACGAACATAATGTTTTGTTGTAAAAACCTAAAATTCGAGTTGGTAAAAATGAGTTAAAAAATATTTACATTTTCATTTAAACTTTTTTTCTACATCATAAACTGTTTTACTTACTAATTCATTATACATAATTCCTTCCACACGTTTACCAAACATAGCAGAACCAGGATGAATTTTAACAATTTGATTTCCTGTCACTGTTTTATAAGATCCATCGGGTTGTAATAATGCGGTATTTTGAAAAAATCCAGTTAAAAAACATTTTAATACAGATTCTGTTTCTGTACCACATGTTGTTTGTGAAGGAATATCTAATCGTTCACAAAAACGAACTAATTGTTCTCTCACTTCTAATGCAATTTTAACATTTCGAATATTGATAAAATTTTCTTTACACCATTCAATATCTCCTTTGACTTCCCAATAACCTTTAAGAACATTTAAAAGAGTAAGATGATCACCATCTGGATGTAAAAATTTACGACGGACTTCAGCAGCTTGATCACGTTTATCAGAAGGTGTGAAAAAGATCGTATCTACTGATAATAAGGATATGATAGCAATGACTTCTAATGTACATCCATAATCAACCGATTGAATAAGTACTTTAGAAAATGCAGGATCAAGTGGAAATTCAGACATTTTACGTCCTAATGGTGATAATTTCCCGGTATCATCAATAGCACCCAGTGCATATAATTCTTCAAGTGCTCGTACCACTATATAAATATAAATTTTTTAATATTTTGGTTGAATAAATATGGTTTTCTCCCAAAAAGAAGTGAAAAAAAAAAAAAAAAAAAACTTACATGAAATTCTTGAAGGTCTATCCATATAATCAAATTCTAATACATTTTCAATACCAGATGCTTTTAAAGAAAGTACTGCTGCAGAAAGATTACAACGACGAATTTCTGGTATTGTATCATCTTCAAGATCACGAAATGTATCTTCTGTATATAATCGATAACATACACCAGCACGCTTATTTTTTTTTTTAAAGAAAAAATTATTATTAAATTAAATTAATACGAAAAAAAAATTTAGTTTATAAAATAAAGTTTTTTTTTTTTTTTTTTTTTTTTTTTTTTTACCTCTCTTCCTGCACGACCTGTACGTTGCCATGCTGAACTTTTTGAAATAGGATGTAATAAAAGTGATTCTACTCCAATTTTCGGGTTAAACCCTCGCATTTTAGCTAAACCACAATCGACGACATATTTAATACCAGGAATAGTAATACTTGTTTCTGCAATATTGGTAGCTAAAATAACTTTTCGAGTATTTTTTGGTGCTGGATTAAAAACAGTTTGTTGTTGAGAGGGTGGAAGTGCTGCAAATAAAGGACAAGGAAGTAATCGTTGTTGTTTTCCTTTTAATTGTTTAGCATAATCATTGACTAATCCTGTGAGTGTTTCAATTGCTTCTTGGCCTGAAAAAAATAATAATAATAATGATCCTATATTAATATTAAAAAGTAAAGAAGATGAAAAAAAAAAAAAAGAAATAATTTGGTTTCATTTGTTACCTGGTAAAAAGACAAGAATATCACCATGGGGATTTTTAGTATGGATTTGAAATATACTAACAAGTGTCGCATCAAGATAATCTGCTTGTGGTTCATTTGTAAAATAGGTATCTACAGGATGTAATCGACCTGATACATAAAGAATTTTTGCACTAAAATAAAAATAAATAATCAATAATTTCTCCTTACTAATTTTTTTTTTGCCTTCTTCTTCTTACCCATCAAAAAATTCACTAAATTTTTCAGCATCCAAAGTAGCACTCATGACAACAATTTTAAGTTCTTGAATATCTTCACCCTTTTGTAATTTTTCATGTCGAATCTTTTGAATATTTTTAACCATACCAAATAACATATCTGTTCTTAATGTTCTTTCATGTGCTTCATCCAAAACAATGACTTTATATCTTAATAAAAGTTCATCTGATAATATTTCACGAAGAAGCATACCATCCGTTAAATATTTTATAATTGTATGTGAACTTGATGTATCATCAAAACGAACTGTGTAACCGACCTAAAATTTGTATGGGGAGGGCGGTTTTGAATAAGTATCTTTTTTTTTTTTTTTTTTTTTCACCCTAAATTTTAATATATTTTTTTTTACCTGTCCTCCTAACTTTGTTACAGTTTCTTCAGCAACACGTTTTGCAAGATTAACAGCAGCTACTCTTCTAGGTTGAGTAATAGCTACCCCTCCAAGAGTATCTGATATCATACCTGCTTCTTTAATAAATTGTGGTATCTCTAAAATACAAAATATATTCCTAATTAATATTCTGTTTTTTTTTTTTTATTCGTTAACAATGAAAAATTACATACGAGTTGTTTTTCCAGATCCAGTTTCACCCATAACAATGACAGAAGGATTATCTTGAATCGCCTTAATAATCGCATCACGACCTATTTGACAAATTGAGTTTACTCTTAATCAACCAACCCATTTTTTTTTTTTTTTTAAAAAAAAAAAAGCAATCAATAGATATATACCTGAATAAATGGGAAGTTGTTTTCGAAAATCAAGCATTTCTTTTCTTTTTGCTTTCACATGAGCACGATTAGGTTTATCCACTTTTTGTTTTTTATGAAACGATCGTTCCTTGATTTGACTTTTTGATTGTACAAGATCTGAAAAATTCAAATCTTGTGTTGTTGTATTATCTTCTTCTTGAAAATTTATTACTCGTTTCATTTTAATATATATATATATATATATATAAAGAAGGTATAGTTATGATGGATGTGTGTAAAGATTAAACGTGTTTTTGTTGTTGAAACACCCGAGATCGTTTAGATTTCCTTTTTTTTTTTTTTTCAAAAAAAATAAATAAAAATAAAAATGCTTAGTTTGGATAATAAAAAAAAAAAAAAAAGAGTTGAGCTTCAAAATTTTGCATTACCTTTTAAAATAAAGTGCTGTCAAAAGGTAAGTAATATTTGGGGGGAGTGGGGGTTTGGGGGGTTGATATTTTACATAATATACTCGAAAAAACATATACCTGAATATAATTTTATATATATAAAAGAAGATTAATGCATTAAGAACTCTCCCTCCTTTTACTATTTTACTTCGGATATGTATATGGAAAAATAATATTGTCAATGCATTGACTTATTTATTGTTTAATTCAAAACTGTTATTATATTATGCTGCTTCATGGTAGTAGTAGTAGTAGTAGTAGTAATATAAAGAAGGTGTATTATGACTTTAAACATTTCTACATTCTCATTGAAAAAGATTTATAAGTATGGAGAGATACATAAATAGCATTCCATCTATATACTTGAAAAAAAAAACACCATCATCAACATAACATAACTCTTATAAATATATATATCTATAATAGTTATTTGGATTTGAGTAAAAGTAGTGACATCATTGATAACATAAAAAAAAAAAAGCTTTTTAAATTATGAGTTTAGTACGTAACTAATGATATATAAACTTATTAAAAAAAAAAAAAAAAGGACACAGATTTATGATCCCTAAGATAAGGAAACATAAAATTCTTTGTGTAACTGATAACGAATCATTATCTGCTTTACGTATTAGCATGAATTATCTTTCCTCCCCCCTTATTTTTTTAAAAAAAAAAAAAAAAATACCAAGTCCACGCCACATACTATTTCTACTATTTACTGTAACTATGACTTATTTTCTTTTGTTTTTGAAACGAAAAAATAAAATCATTTTAAAAAAAAATACACCTTCCATTAGCCTTAATGCTTTACTTTTCTTCAATGATCTCAAACCATTACCCTCTACACCCTATAAAATAGATCTGATCTGAAATTGGATCCGTCCGATTTGGATCATTTTATTAAGAAACCCATAGTATTGAACAATTCCAGTTTTGTTCCCTTCAACCAGTCAATATGACGAAAATACCGCGGTCCTGTTTTGGTATATCCAATTCTTTGTCAAGTTCCACCTCAAACTCAAAGACAAAAGCAAATATGTAAAACCGATTTTGTGAACGTCCCAAAATGTGAAAACATACTCATTTCACTCACTGTGCCAGATAATAGAAGTGATATATTATTTGATGAACCAAAAAAGAGTATATTATCCCCAACGATGGAAATAACACAGTTCCAACAAAGTCTTTACTTTCAACAAATGGGAACTTTATAGCCAGAAAACCACCAAGGAGATAAATAAGGACTGGGACCTTTTTTTTCCACAACTAAGATTTGTAACATTGTTGTAGGATTAATAAGCATCATTTGTAATTTGTGTTGAGTCTCATGAAAGACTTAAAACGATCGATTTGCCACCATGAGCGCAGAACAACTTTAGGCGCTCACCAATCCTCGTTCCCTAAGGCAGTATTATCAAAGTATGGACAAGATAACGGTTTGTCTAACTCAAGACGACGATACAACAAAGTTGAAAATTGGAACTGCCAATTGTAACCTATGGGTGATCTCTCAAGCACACGTTTAGACAAGCAAAACAAAGATACGTAGCGAATAAAAACAATTGAAATGGTGAGCGAATACCAGTAACTTTGTGCTCACTACTATATAAAGGGTTGCAAAGTAGTAATCAATGATTTATAGGGATTAAGTGAACTATTATACGTGATAAAAAAAATAAATAAAGTTCTTTTAATGGTTAATAATAGAATCTATCAATGCAACTTGTCAGTTATTTAATACGTATTAATTAATGATGATATATATACTGTTCTTACGTACAGATGATTATTTGAACGTATTATTGTTTCCATCAGTGAATAATATATAATTGATGTAGATGCTGTCTTTAAATACCAATATAGAAGTTGGAGCTGCAATCATACTTTTTATTTTTATTTTATATCATGTACGTACATACGTACGTACAATAATAAAACTACCAGATGTATTTATTAAATAATACGTATATATAATAAAGATATACGTATAATATAATCTTTTTCTATTTGATGTAGGTAAAATTATAGATTATTGCTCGCTTCCCCCTCCCTACTTCTTCTTCTCTTATTTATCATGAATGTACTGTCATTATTTAATCGATTGAGAATTGCTTTTAAGAAACAAAGAACTTGTCGGATTCAAAAAAAAAAAAAAATTATGCAAAATTTTATTATGGGGAATCAGATAGTCAAAAAAAATTTTTATTAACAAAAATGATATTAAAGAAGAAAGTTGACTATCCCTTTTTTTTTTTTTTTTTTTACTTTTCCGGCACCTATTTCCGATACTAGGATCGAACCAACGAAATAAGAATATAATTGATAATTAAATTATAAAGATAATAATAATTGATTGGATAAATTAAATAATCAAGAAGGAATTCCCACTGACATGAATTTATCTTACCTGTAAACCTAAAAAACTATTTTAATATTTCTTATCTTTTTTTTTTTTTTTATCTCGGTTAAGACCGTTAACAAATCATCCAGTTTCCTTTATACTAATTTGTAATAAACATAAAAAAGTAAATATCCAATAAATAAAAAAGTACTTATGTATCTTATAAAAATAAAAGAACATGAATAATCATATCCAATAGAATATTACGTAGTATAGAATCGTATGTTATTAGTATATATATAAGAGATAATATCTTAGAACTTGAAATAATTATATTGGTAAGTTTTATTTATCACTGATCAATACATACAAATTAAAAAAAGTAATAGTAAACCAATTTTTTTTTTGTTTTAGTCGGTTGTTGTACGGACTATTCAAATCATTATCTTTTGTCTCCCAAAATTCACAAGCTTCAGATACGAAATAACATTTTTCTTTTCTAATGATAAGAAATAATAATAAATGTTATACATAACATAGTTCTTTTTTTTTTCTTCACTTTGAAACTTTTGAAAGTAGAGTTTATCTTTCTCCCTCCCTCCCCCCCCCACTCCATCCACTCGATTCACTATCATTCACATTTTTTTTTAAATAAAAAACATGAGAATATAAATATCATTTAATTTATTATTCCCTTTTTTTTCCCTCTTTTTTTTTTTTGATTAATTACTATCACTTTATTAAATATATATATATATATATATAATACATAATAGTAAACATGAGTAATATAAAGGTATATAATAATAATAATAACTTTATAGATATTATTTCTTAAACTAAATAATATATAAATAATAGGATAAAAAATTCAATGATATTCCAATTAAAGTTGAAACATTATCAGATTCTGAAAAAGGTTCAACATTAGCAACAGTAGAAGATTATGATATTAAACGATTAGAAGAACTTGGTTATAAACAAGAATTTGATCGAGAAATTAGTTTATTTGCTCAAGCTGGTTTTGCATTTTCTACTATGGCTGTCTTACCTAATTGGTTAGTAGGATTTGCTGCTACAATGGCTGCAGGTGGTCCTATGTCATTATTTTGGGGTTTTGTAAGTAAAATAGTTTATATATCTTTCTCTCTATTACTAGATACTAATACGAATGACCATATTACGTACTATTATTACGTATTATTATTATTATTATTAGATTGTTATATCACCATTTATTACATGTATAGGTCTTGCAATGGCTGAAGTTTTTTCAGGTAATAAGAATATTCAAATTTATTTATACCTATAGAAATAAGACTAATAAATATTTTGTTGATATATAATTAGCGTTTCCGGTGAATGGTGGTGTTTATTCTTGGTGTTATTTATTAAGTAGTGAAGAATGGGGTCCATGTACGTAAAAAAAAAAAAAAAAAAAGATTACTCTTTTATTTGTTTTTATAAGAGCTCTCCTTTTTTTTTTTTGTATACTAAAACCTTTTCCCTTCAATTTTTATATAGTAATGTCATGGATTTGTGGTTATTTATTTTTGGGTGGTAATATTGCAGCCGCAATGACAGTAGCCTATAGTCTTGGTGACTTTACAATAGCAGCCATTAATATATTAAGAGAAGAAGAAATTGATAATCAAGGTGCCAATGTTGGTTTATTTATTGCATTTCTTATTACTTCACTTATTTGTTCTTATTTTGGTCTTAAATTCAATGCTTTTATGAACAAATTTATTGGTACGTAATTATTATGCTTATTATTTTCTTTTCTTTTGAATTAAGTAGAGGTTTATATATATATATATATAATACATATGGACTAATATAAAATTGTACGTACGTAGTTTTCTGGGCAGCTATTGGAACTATCATTATTGTCGTTGCTATGCCTGTCATGGCTCCAACCAATCCATCTGCTAAATGGGTAAATAGATAATAATTGAAACATTACCTTTCTGTCATATACATTTATATGTTTTTTTTTTTTTTTACTTATTAAATTATTTGCTCTTGATAGGTTTTTACTGAATTTCAAAATACTACAGGTTATTCAAATTCGGCTCTTACTTTCTTTTTAGGCATGTTACAAGCTGGTTGGTCTTTGGTAAGTTTATATATATATATATATATATATATAAGTAGAAATAGTAATATTAATATATATACGTAATTATATAATTAGATTGGTTATGAAAATGGTGCACAAATTGCTGAAGGAACAAAAGATGCTGATATTTCAGGTCCAAGAGGTATCATTATCTCAATCATTGGTGCTGTTGCACAAGGCATTATCTTGAGTATAGCTACTTTATTTTCAATTCAAGATATCGATGAACTTTTATCATCTTCTTTTCCACTTTCTACACTTTTTGTTCGTGCTACCAATGAATCACTTGCTGTCTTTTTTATGGTGATTTTAATTGTTACTCAATTTGTTACTTTATGTAATGTTGTTTATGCAGCCTCTCAAATGACTTGGTCTATGGCACGGGATGGTGCTCTTATTCCTCATGCTAAATTTTGGTATGCTCTTCATGGAAAACATAAAGTACCTCTTCGTATTATGCTTATGATTGTTGGTATTGCTATTATTGTTATTATGCCGGTATGTTGTCTATAAATTATTATTATTTTTTTGATAAGGAACGAGGAAAAGTGGTATATTTGTTTTTCCAAAAAAAAAAAAAAAACATGAACATATAAATTCTAAATTATTTTATATTTATAGTCATTTGCAACTCCAGTTTATTTTTCTGCTATTATGAGTACAGCTGTTGTTTCCATTAATGCTACTTATGGTTTACCATTTGTATGTCGTTTAATTTGGAAACGTCATGATATGCCAAAAGGACGTTTTAATTTAGGACGTTTTAGTCTTCCTATTAATATCATTGCTGTTGCTTGGATTTTATTTTTTTCAGTGATTCTTTGTATTCCATCCGTTCATCCAGTAGATGCAGTTACTATGAATTGGGCAAGTCTTATGATTGGTGCTATTGTTATATTCTCTTTAACTTTTTGGTTTTTAGGAGGTCGTAAAACTTATAAAGGTCCTATGCAAACACTTAGTGAAAACAAAGACTAATGATGCTTTTTCTCGCATATAATTTCCATAATTTATTTATTTATTGTCAAGTTTATATATATATAATAACAACTTGTATATTATATATATATACACTCTCACACATCATCCCACTTACTCACATAATACTTAACTTGGTAAATTATTATCATTTGTACATTTTTTTTTATTTTAATTATATACCATGTAAATTATATGATTGCATTTGTTTTCAATGATGTTTATATATTCCAGCAGAAATGTTTATAACTGTTTTTTTTTTTCATAAATGAATGCTTTTTCATTTACAATTAGAAATCGCTGCCTTTTAAAAATTATTGTGAAAATTTACTATTTTTGGAAAAAGTGGATACACAAACAATTCCACATAAAAGTTGCACGAGGGGGGAGGGATATTCCCTTTTTTAAAAAAAAAACCTGGACAAAAAAGCAAATAGCGTGTCATTTATATTTTTTCTCAATACTTTTTTTTTTTGTTTCAGAAACAGCTAAACAGGGTTCGTTTCATTAATATGATTAGTGCATTTTTCATCTATAATCAAAAAGGAGAAGTTCTCATCTCACGTCTTTATCGTCATGACTTGAAGTAAGTTTAGGAAAGAAAAAAAAAAAAAAAAAAAAAAAAAGGGTGTCAAAAGAAGAAGGATAAACATCCATTCAGTTACCTTTTTTTTTTTTTTTTTTTTACGTTCCTTCCCCCCTCCCCTTGAGTACCATCATTTATAAATGGATTACATTAGTATAAAATTAATGCTAATAAAAAAACAAATATTTATATATAAAAAAGACGATCCGTTGCAGATATATTTCGTATTCAAGTTATTTCAAATACGGACGTACGTTCACCCATCATCACACTTGGTTCAACTTCTTTTTTTCACGTTCGTCATGAAAATTTATATATTGTTGCAGTATCTCGTTGGAATGCCAATGCTGCTTTAGTATTTGAATTTTGTTATCGTGTTGTTAATATTGGTAGAAGTTATTTTGGAAAATTTGATGAAGAAGCTGTTAAAAATAACTTTGTACTTATTTATGAATTATTGGATGGTAAAGTTATATATATATATATATAATATTGGGTGAGGGTAGGGTAGGATAAAGATGTATTTTAAGTAAAGGAAAGGGGGGAATGAGTATAATTAATAGGTAAAAAAAAAAAAAAAAAACTTTTTCTTTTAGAAATTCTTGATTTTGGATATCCACAAAATAGTGAAACAGATACATTAAAAATGTATATTACAACAGAAGGTGTAAAATCTGAAAGAGCAGTAGAAGATTCAAGTAGAATTACAATTCAAGCAACAGGTGCTATTTCTTGGAGAAGAAGTGATATTAAATATAGAAAAAATGAAGCATTTATTGATGTTATTGAAAGTGTGAATTTATTAATGAGTAATACTGGTAAATAATTAGTTCCCATTTTTTTTTCTCTCTTCTTTCTCTCTCCCTCTCTCTCTCTCAACTCATATATTATTATTATTATTGTAGGTACCATTTTACGTTCAGATGTTGCAGGTCAAATTTTAATGCGAGCTTATTTATCAGGTACTCCTGAATGTAAATTTGGATTAAATGATAAATTGCTTTTGGATAAAGATGTTGTTAATAAACAACCAAAGTAAGTTTTTTTGGATACTTTTGGTTATTATTCTGATATAATCATCATATTAATACATTTATTATTTATATCATTTTAGTGCAAGAAGAGCCAATGCAGTTGAAATTGATGATTGTCAATTTCATCAATGTGTTAAATTAGGTCGTTTTGATAATGATAGAACGATTAGTTTTATTCCACCTGATGGTGAATTTGAACTTATGAGGTAAAAAGAATACGTTTTCTCTCTCTCTCTCTCTTTATATATATATATCTATATTATACTAAAATAATAATAATACACACACTTAGATATCGAACTACAGAAAATGTGAATTTACCTTTTAAAGTACATCCTGTCGTAAATGAAATTGGAAAAACAAGAGTGGAATATAAAATTAATGTCAAGGCTAATTTTTCACCTAAATTGTATGCCAATAATGTTATTTTAAGAATTCCTACCCCTCTTAATTCTGCTAAAGTAGAAGTGAAAGTTGGATCAGGTGGTAAAGCAAAATATGCACCTTCTGAAAATTGTATTATATGGAAAATTCCACGTTTTCAAGGTCAAGCTGAATTTACATTAAGTGGAGAAGCTGAATTGACAGCCATGACACATAAACGTGTTTGGTCACGACCGCCTATTTCAATGGATTTTCAAGTACTTATGTTTACTTCATCAGGTCTTTTAGTAAGGTTTTTAAAAGTATTTGAAAAGAGTGGATATCAATCTGTGAAATGGGTTCGATATATGACAAAAGCTGGATCTTATCAAATTCGGGTAAATGTTTTTTTTTATTATTATTTATTATCTACATATATCAAATGAATTGGATTCTAACTATTATTTTTATATAGTTTTAAAAAACTCTTTCCATTCATTTCATCAATAACAAATCTATATTTTCGTACACACACAACAACAACATAATATTGTAATACCCTTTTTTTTTTTTTTAATAAATCACATCAATAACACCCGCTCCTCCTCCCTCGTTTTTCATATTTATAGAAAAAAAAACACTTACTACACATATATAAAACATTTACATTCAACACAATAAATATATATAATTCTTATTAGAAAATAGAGTAATAGTAATAGTGTAATAATATATACGTACATAATATTGAGATGAAAATAAAAATAAAGTTTTAATCGGTTATCTAAAATAAATAATTATTTTCGAGCTTTTCTATCTCTCTTAAAATTTAAAAGAAATGACAGTTCCAGCATGGGCTTCTGTATTAATTGCCCTTGGTGCAGTTACAGTAGTTGCACTTTCTGTTGATCATCTCTATAATCGTATTATTCGAAATCCTTTTGAACCCACCAAAAAACATTGTTTTATTACGGGTGGAAGTACAGGTCTTGGTAAATCATTAGCCATTGAATTAATAAAAAAAGGAGCCAATGTTACTATTGTTGCACGTCGTCAATCAGAATTAGATAAAGCAGCTCAAGAAATTGAGGTAAAATATAAAAAAAAAAAAAATACAATGGTTTGGTTATATATAATAATAATAATACTAATAATAATAAACTATGTATTATATTATTATAGGCATGTAAAATAAATAAAGAACAACGTGTTGTTACTATTAGTGCAGATATGACTTCCAAAGAAGATGTTATTAGAGCACTTGAAGAAGCTAAAGTTAAAATGGGGAGTGTTCCTGAAATTGTATGTACTTGTGCAGGTGCATCATTTCCTAAATATTTTTGTGATCATTCAATGGATGATTTTGAATATCTTACAAAACTTAATTATCTTGGTCAAGCTTATGTTGCTCATGTAAGTTTACTTTTTTTATATATCAATCTATCAATCTATATATATATATATACTTTCATCTTACTTTACTTTATATTATTATTAGCAAGCAACCATCTTGATGCGTGATAATGATGTCAAAGATGGAAAAATTATTTTTGTTTCATCTATGCTTGGTTTATTAAGTTTTACAGGTTATTCCGCTTATTCTCCTACTAAATTTGCTATTCGTGGATTAGCCGATACGCTTCGTAATGAATTAAAAAGATATAATATTGATGTTCATATTTTCTTTCCTGGAAATATTGATTCACCTGGTTATGTAGTTGAGGTAAAAAAAAAAAAAAAAATGAAAAATATATAATATAGTATTAATTCATTTTTATATAGAATTCAACAAAACCTGAAGTAACAAAAACTATTGAAGGAGCTAGTCCTGCCATGGATCCTAAAGAGTGTGCTAAAGCTCTTTTGAGTGGTAAATAATAATAATAATGATAATGATAATAATAATGAAAAGAATTATTAACATTTTTTTTTTTTTTTTTAAAAAAAAAAAAAGGTTTATATTCTGGTCATTATATGATTACAACTGAATTTATTGGTGAAGTTTTACGATGTGCAACTCGAGGTGAGTTAATCTATTATGTATATCTTTTGTGTATATAAGGTTATATATATCCTAATCTAAAAATATATATAATATCTTTTTAGGTGTAAACCCTTCCAATAATTATGTTATTGATTTCTTTTTGGCTGTTATTGCTCAGGTAATACTTGATTGTGTAAAAATGGAGAGGGGAGAGAGAGAGAAAAAGTAAGAAAGGATTATACCTTTGTACGTATCTATGAATTATTAATTTTTTATTTTTTTATATAGCCTGTTGGATCCATTTATGCTCTTTTTATGGATTATCTTGCTAAAAGAGCAAAATAATTAATTAAATTATAATGAAAAGTTACATGATTTGTACTATATAATATTAATAAAAAAAAATCAATCATTTAAGATTATATAGGAAGGGGGGGTATTCTTGTTTGTTTGTGTGGGGGGGGGACATGGAAGGGAAATGATTGTTATGAAATCCTCATTTATTTGGATGAATGGTTTATTATAGCAGTATCCAATACATGGATTGCTTCTTCTTTATACTTTTGTTGTATTGCAGCCATATCATCAAGATATTTAGATTGTAAATCTTTCATATACTGTTGATATTCATTTTGAAATGAAGATTCAATTGTTTCTAAACGTGATTGAATAGTTTGTGTATATACTAAAAGAAGATTATATAATTTTAGAATTTTCCCCCATTCATTTTTCATATATATTAAATTTTAAAAAGAGAACTTACATGTATTTTCTGTCTCATTAAGAGTTTCTTTAAATTCTTTTATATAAAAAATAATTGGGGAATCGTTTAGTTTTTTTTTTTTTTTTTTTATGATTAATCAATTTAAGAAAGTCAATTTATTACCTCGAGATAATCTAGTTGTTTTAGATATTTCTTTATATTTTCGTTTCATATGAAGAGTTTGTGGATATTCTAATAACTAATAAATAAAATTCCTCATCATTTGATTAATGATTGTAAAAGAAAAATTCTACATTTTTTTTTTATTCTTCTTCTTTGACTTACTTGATCGATAGTATGGACTACCCGTTTTCCAAATTGATTTAAATCAATTGTTGAATTTTCTACATCCTTCATAGTAGTATTCGTATTGTTCTTTATTGTTTTTACAACTTTTTCAGGTACTGGAGTAACTGGTTCCTCATTTTTATCATCATCATTATCACTATTCATAAAATAAGGTGAACGAATTGTTCTTTTTTGTTTGTTTAAACTAGTAGTCGTTATATCTTGTAATGTAGATGAAGAACAAGTAGATAATGCTATTGATGAAACAGGTATATTAAGTCGACTACGTTTCGTCAAAGAGGGTTTCTGTTGTTGTTGTTGTAAAGTATCCGATGAATGTCCTGATTTTGGACCCCAAAGAGAAACAGAACGAAATAAAAATAACATGGCACGAGTAATCGATTTTCGTACCATTTCTTCCATATTATCTAAACCAATACCTAAATTTACATTATACATTGTATTTCGTAAATTTTCATTGGATTCCCAAATATCCATCCAATGATTCTTGTTGACCATGGATTGACATAATATATCAAAAGCACGTTCTTCTACAGTTGATTTAGTAATTATCCATAAAGCACGTCTTTGACCCTCCAATTTTGAAAATAGTGTATGCGTAGGTAATATACGAATATCTAATATAATCACTATATCGATACTAGGTCGATTTGACTTTATTAAATTGGGGATTGTTTTAGTTTTTTTTTTTTTTCTTTTCTTTCTTTCATAGCCATAAGAATAAGGAAAAAAAAAAAGATCTTTTTACCCATTTTTTAAAAGAATTTTTCTTATCAGTAGTAATAAAAACACCATGTTCTTTTATCCAATTATTCTCAAGTATAACAGGAATTCGTTCACATGGATAACCATTGGATCGTAAAAGATTATAAATAACTGTTTCAGTATTATGATTTTCGGTAACTATAGCAATATCATTTTTCTTTATATATATAGATAGATAGATTAATATGACATTGAAATGAAATGTTATATATTACTACGTAATTTTTTTTTCTCTCTCTCCCTCTCCCATCATCATAATAATAAATAATAATAGTCCTTATCTACCTGATTTAAGGATGTAATACGTCGTAATAATTCAAATAATAAAAAAGTTTTTCCAGATCGTTTAATACGATCATAATCATTTGTTGAAACTTCATCTAGATTATCTTGAATGATTTCTGAATCTGGATGATTTAAAATATTTAATAATTTTTCAAATTCATTTCTTATAATATGATGATGATGATGATGATGATGATGGGTATTTGCTGTGGTTGTTGCTATTTCTATCGCGCGTTGACATTGTTCTTGTTGATAGGGAGTAGCACGCGTAAATATAATTTCATGATGAATTCTAGGTGTTGATGTAGTTGATAATAATGGTTCAGAAGATGAAAGCATCGTGTGTTCAGGTGAAGATCTATTATTTTGATTATTCTGTTTTGAATGAGAATCCATTCTACTGTCATTTTTATGTGGATGTTGTTGTTGAGAAATTTCTTGTAATTGATTTTCTTGTTCTATTCTATTTTCTTGTGTATTATTGAGTGATAAGGGTAATAATTGAGGTGATGTTAAAGAGGTTACTGATAGTAATGGAGAAGGAGTTGTATTGCTCATATTAGTAGTAGTAGTAGTAGTGGTAGGTTGAACGGATGGATTTTCCATATCCATGTTACTTTGTCGTTGATTATGTATAATAGTATAGTTGGTATGATACAAATCATTTTCTTCTTGATCTATTCTTAGTGTCGTCGTTGTCTTTGTCATGTCTTTTGATAATTCTGTTGACATGGGTGTTGTATGTATCGTTGTTGTTTGATCCATAGAAGGTGCTTGGATCGTTCCATGATCCATAGTCGACCATTCTTTCCATTTTTGCATATATTCAAGTTTTGGATTCCATTCCAATCGAGGTTCTCTCCATGGTGTTGTTGTAGGAATGATCTTTGAATCCGTTAATAGTTTTAAACTAGGTACGCGATGAAGTTGATAAAAAACTTCCATTGTCATTTGATTTTTTTTTTTTTTCTTTTCAAAATGACTAATGACCACGGTTTTTAAATGAATAAGAAAAGGGGAGGGATAATGGTTACTGATAATTTTTTGATATAATGTAGTTGAAAAAAAAAGACAGCAGAATTTTGTTTTGTTTTTTAAGTGTAGTAGCGTTTTATTCAGTTTCCTTTTTTTTTTAAAAAAAAAAAAAACACTTATCGTTGTCTTCTATTATTTATTCAATTATTTGAAATATATACAGCTATTGAATGAAAAAAAATAAGATGTGAAAACGGTATCATTTTATTACAAACTTTAATTGAGAGAGAGAGAGAGAGAGAGAGAAATGGGACAAAGAGGAAGGCGTAGGGATATACATATATATACTCACCCCGCTTACGACAAACATTACATGTAGATGAGCCCCGTTGTATATTCAATCTTGAATATATTAAAAGAAGGAAAAAAAAATAGAGAAGGTTTATAATTATTTAGAGGATGGTGATGAAGATGGTGATGGATTGGATTGTTGTTGTTGTTGTTGTGAAGTAGATGGTGAAGATGATAAAGTACTATTGTTCGTTTTTGTATTATTATTAGGAGCAAGCGTTGTTGTCGTTGTAGTTGAAGGTGTTGTACTCTTGTTACTTTCAACAGAAGGAGATTTTGTTGTTGAACTATTATTATTATTATTATTATTATGTGCTCTTAAAGCTGTTTGAAGTGTTGCTGAAAATTGATTGGCAAGATGAGGTGGAAGTTGTGCAATGGCTTGTGGTAATAATTGTGCAATGGAAGGTGGAAGTGGATATCTCATAGGATCCAATAAATGTTGTCGTATAGTAGCTTGAAGTTGTAATTGAATTTGTGCTTGAATATTTTGTTGCGTACCAGCCGCTGGTGATGTTGATGTAGTTTGTTGTTGTTGTTGTTGTTGTTGTGATGGTGGTGGTGCAGGTGATAATGATTTTTTGGTTACTGGTGTAGTAGGTGTTGTTGACGCAACAGGTGTGGCTTTAGTAGTAGTAGTAGTAGTAGTAGTAGTACTGGTAATATTGCTAGTTGTGTTTCCGACTGCTGTTACTGGTACTGATGGTGATGGTGATGGCGTAACTGTAGTTGTAGTGGCGTTTGTGATAGGAATAGTAGAAGTATTTTTTGGTGGATCGACAGCAATAATAGGAGTAGTCGTTTTTTGAGTTGAAGGCGAAGGGGAAGAAGTAATGACATTATTATTGATATTTTTATGAGTGCTAAGGTTACTATTATTTTCGTTGTTATTGTTAAGAAGAGTGGTAGTCGGTGTAGCAGTTGAAATAATAGGTGTAGAAGAGGAAGGTTTATCCGTAGTAATCTCCATTGGTGTAGATAATGATCCTCCAAGTTGTTGTTGTTGTGATGAAGTAGTAGTAGTAGTAGTAGTAGTGGATGGTAATAACAATGGAGATTCTTGTCGTTGTACTTTTGAATGATTTATAATTAAATCATCTTCTTCATTATCTGATGTATCTTTCTTTGATCGTTTTCGTTGTGGTGAATCAGGACCTGAACTACCATTTTCAACAGGGGATCCTTTTGAACTTGAAGGTCGTTTATTTGTACGCTTGTTAAGATTTCCAGTCAATAATTGAACATCTGCTTTAGGATCAATTGTCCAAAAAGCACCTTTCCCTGGTTCAGCATCTCCACGTGGTACTTTAAGAAACGCCTTATTCAGTGATAAATTGTGCCTTATTGAATTCTGGAAAAAAAAGATAAATTGTTTGTTATTCAAATATTTAGAATGTCCCCCACTTTTCATAAAAAAAAAAAATAAACCCTATTTTTTTTACCTGCCATCCATTTTGAGCCATTTGATAATAAGGGAAATGCGTTGTAATATAATTATATATTTCATGTAATGCCATACGTTTATCTTCAGTTGAATTTATAGCTTGAGCAATCAAATGAGCATAGGAATAAGGTGGTTTAATATCTTTATTTGTTGCGTAAACGGAAGGATCATCATCCACATCACCTATTCGTGTCATTAAATTTGATTTTTCCAATTGTGGTGTTGATATATAACCTGAACCATCATTATTTCCTGCTCTTGTTGATGAACCTGATGTTGATGTAGGATGACTCACGCGTGGAAGTAAAAACAAAAATGCTGTTTCACCTATTTGTATTTTTGTTCTAATTTCCCATAAAAGTTCAATAAGTTATTTTGATAACGAAAAAAAAAAAAAAAAAAAAAAAAAAAAAAAGATATATATATATATAAATATATATTACCGATTTTCTAAAGGCACAGTAACACCTCTTTCAATAAATTGTTCATTAATGAATGCTCCATTCTTTCCGAATACCATGATCTCAAATCGCTGAGTCGCAAAGTTATAGAATAAACGTGCATGTTGCCGTGATACAGATTTAGCATTACCAAGGGGAATATCCACAGTATTCGTTCGTGTCATTTGTCGACCCATAGTCACTTGAAGTGTACGAATATAATAACAATATTCTTCTCCTTCTAATTTAGCATAAGCTTGTACGGGTCCAGAATCAACAGACGCAGTACCTGGTTGTTGTTGTTGTTGTTGCTTTTCAGTAGATGCAGTCAAAGTAGGAGTAGTAGTAGTTTTCTCCGTAGTTTGTATAGATGAATGACTAGTTAACTCTGTTGTTTTTCCATCCGTTGTAATGGTATCGTTATTACTGCTAACCATCGAAAACCCGTTTTATTTTTATTATTTTTAAACTGTATATATAAAATAAAACCTCAAGAAGATAACTTTTTTTTTTTTTTTTTTTTTTTTTCGCGACGAGTAAAAAAAAGCGGGCAATAATCTTTTGAAAAAACAAAAAAAAAAAAAAGGTATAGCGGGTGAATTTTCAACCCCTCAAATTAAATTTCCCTTTCCCTCCTTCTTCTCCATATATATTACAACATCATTTGATTATAAAAAAAAAAAAGGGATCTTTCTTTTATTTTAACTACCATTAAAGTTGGGAACAATCTGACACCTAAAAAAAGATAGGAGAATAATAAAATGAATAATTCGAAAGCTTTCTTTCAAACTTATTCGGAATAATAATAGAAACCTTTCCTCTTTTCCCCTCCAATTACTATTATATAGATGTTAAGTTTTTTATTAGTTTTAAAAAAACTATTATGGTTATTAGATAAACCTCCAACCCTTTATCCGAAAATCCTACTCAAGCAAAAAAAAAAAAAAAAAAAAAAAAAAAGTATATTATTCAATCCTACTTGTTGGACATTATTGTTATACCAAAATAATAATAAACATTTTACTATATTATAATGTTTATTTCACTACAGATTCATTGTGAAAGGGGAGAGAGAGGAAATGGTAATTATATAAAAAATGATTACTAGATATAGATTTATTTAAAAAAAACTCAAATGGTTATGTTTTAATCAATGGAAATGTACTTTCAAAAAAAAAAAAGAGGGACAGGGGAGGGAGGGAATTAGAAACTAAAAAATATTCCTTCAGATTCATCAACCCCAAGTGGCCAAATGAATTGTTTTAGAATTTTTTATTAAACTTATTGCCATTTAAAAAAATTAAAAGCTTAAAAAGAAGTGGCAGCTCTCCCAGGAACTTGGTTTCACCGAAAACTAATCCCCTTTTTTTTTTTTTTAGGAAACTTTTGGTTCATTTATAATCAACTCCCCCTCCCCTTCCCTCCCTTTCTTAAAATGACGGGAACAAATAAACTTAAAATATTATGCCTTCATGGTATGGTTCAAAATGGCACAGTATTTCGTAAAAAGACTGCTGTATTAAGAAAAAAGTTAGATAAGATTGCAGATCTAGGTAAAAATGAAAAGAATGAAAAATCAAAAATTAATTGAGAAAAAAAAAAAAAAAAGTCAAATTCAACGGATTATTTAAATGTTATATTTTTTTTTTCCATTCAATGGTGGGGAGGGTTTAGTTTATGTCACTGCTCCTCATTTAGTTCTTGACCCAGAATATACTACAGAAATACATCGTATCGCAGCAGCAGAACCTTTAGCACATGAAGGTAAAGAATAATAATGTCCCCCTAATTATTTTGGCTTATTAATGCAATTTTTTTTTTTAGAGCTCAAACCTTTCGGATGGTGGCAACCTATTAGAAATCGTCCTAATACATCTGATGGTTATTATCAAGGTTTTAAAGAATCAATTGAATATATTAAAAAAGTCATGATCGAACAGGTAAGCCATTTTTTTTTTTTTTTTTTTGTATTTATGAAAAGAAAGGGGGAAATCTTATTTAGGAAATCTTTTTTTTTTGAACAAAAAAGGGACCATTTGATGGAGTTTTTGGTTTTTCACAAGGTAAAATAGAAATTAATCACCATGACAATTTTTATATTTGCCACGTTTTTTTTTCATTTTATAAAAAAAAAAGTCTAAAAAAACACATTTTTCTCCTTAAAAAAAAACAAATGATGGATAGGTGCATGTTTTGCAGCACTTTTATCCGAACTTTTAGAAAATAGAACATTAGTTCCTGATTTGATTCCTAATGATTTCAATCATCCAGCTTTTCGTTTTGCTATTATTGCTGCCGGTTTCAAAACAGTTTCTCAAGAAGCAACTGATTCATTGTTTCAAAATAAAATCAAAACACCTAGTATACATTTGATTGGAGAAGCAGATACAGTTATTGAACCACAAAAAATGTTAGATTTAGCAAATACTTTTATTCACCCGGTTATATTTAAACATGCTGGAGGGTAGGTTTCTTTTTTTTTAAAAAATGTGTAACCTATTTTACACATAAAAAAAAAATATTACTATAAATTGGAAATAACTTTTTTTTTTTGATATACTCACACACAAACACACCATTTTTTTTTTTTTTGCCAATGCACAAATATACATATATGCACACAGACATTTAGTACCAACCAATGCTGCTAGTAAAAACGAAATATTTGAATTCGTTAACAAGTTCCAACAATAAAACTGTTTTCTTGTCACCAATTAAAAAAAGTAACCGGATAAATATTATCCGCTCGGTTTCATTTTTTTTTATGTTGCTAGGTTACCTTTTTGTTAAAGTAGCCAACAACAAAATAGAAAAAAAAAATTTTCTTTTTAAATAAAAAAAAAAAAGGCTTTCTTTTCCTTCTTTCTTCTCCGATCGTGTTTTTTTTTTTCTTTCTCTCTCTCTCTTTCTTTTTTCATCCTTTTTCTTTTTTTTTTAAACCACCCCGAATCTTATAACAAAAAATAAAATTTTGTTATATTTTATAAAAACAAATCCTTTTTCTTTTTCAAATTTATTTTTTTGAACCTCCAAGAAAAAAAAAATAATTAAAATAAATAAACGATAGCAACGCGAACCATTACCGCTCCTTTCTTGTCCGATTTGTGAAACCTTTAGAAAAAAAAAACGATCGATTGTTTGTGTTCTCTTTTAAAAAGAAACAAATTTAAAATAATCTGATAGTTCGAACAAAACAACAACAACAAAAACAAGACAGAAAAAAAAAGAACCTCTTTTTTTTTTGATCCCTTTTTTTTTATATTTTCGGCTCCCCTTAATTTTTTTTTTTTAGATAATATCAACGTAAGGATTCTTTTTTACCATTTTGTTAAATTTCTAATGTATTATATATTTATATTTTCTCTGAGACTAAAAACTTTTTAACGAAAACTTTCTTTCTTTCTCTCTTTTTTTTTTATTTGTACTAGTCAAAAAGAATTCCTTTTGCCGTTTTTATTCATATCAAATTATTATTATTATTTTTACTTTATTATCTTATTGAATTCATCTCGATGCAATTTGTACACTCACCTTATCTCGGTTATACGACATCCAACAATGGTTCTCAACAGTCGTCAACCAGTCAACAAACAAATCCTCAAGGTTTACCTTATGCTCCTTTAGACCAACAATTGAATTATCATCAACAACCTACTCCAGGTGTTCAACATCATCAACAACAGCAACAACAACAACCTCATCCTGGTTATCCTGGAGGTTATGTACCTCAACAAATGTTGTCACAAAATGATAGTAGTAGTACTGGAGGTGGACCTGTTAAACCAAAAAGAAAACAAGTGAAAAATGCTTGTGGTAAGTTATTCTATACACTCTTCTCTTTCTCTCTCTGTGTGTATGTGTGTTCCCATTCCGTGGATAGTATAATAATGGAGAATTTGAATTATAATTGATATTAACGTTGCATCATTGTTTATATGTTTTCTTTTTTTTTTAACTTTTTTGTAGTCAATTGTCAAAAAGCTTGTAAAAAATGTGATGATGCTCGCCCTTGTCCTCGATGTATTAAATATGGAATTGAAGCAACATGTGTCAATTCGGTACGCAAGGAACGTAAAAAAGGTGTAAAACGTGGACCCTATAAACAACGTAAAGGTCAAGGTAAGTGAAATTACCAAAAAAGACATTATCACAATTTTATTTTTATTTAAAAAAAAAAGATTAAATTACACTCTCTCCCCCCAGAGTTTTTTTTTTCTAACTTTTTTTTTTGTATAATTATTATTAGATGCCGATAATGCTTCTGCTACTTCTCAACCATCTACACCTGTACCAGAAACATTATCTTCTTTAACTTCACCTAATGGTAATCCCATGTTACATCCTTATTTACGTGCTCTTGGTGCTGGGGATAGCTATCAGCCACATCAACCTACCCATGTTATGTCACCTTATACTGTTCCCCCTGCAATTATGCAACAAATGTATCAAGCTGAATATCAACCTACTACGGCTGCTGTTAAACAACAACAATCTCCACAACAACAGCATCAACAACAACAACAAGAGGATAGTAATAATACCGGAGTTAAAGCCAAGGAGACTTCATCGGCTGGAACCGACTCCGATGAAGAAGGTAATAAGCTTAATATCCTTTCACAGCTATGCAGCGCTGTATTAGACCACTCCGACTCTCCCAAAGAGGATGCAGATCAAAATGACAGTTCTACCAATACACCTGCTACTGCTACAACACCTACTCCTACCAATAAGAAAGATCAATATACACTCCTTTCAGGTCAAACAGGATATAATATTCCTACGAATGCTCAACAACAACAATCATCCGGTGGAGCACGTAATTTTGTATATCCTTCTTCAAATGGTAATAATACTGCTAATTCATCACCAACACAACAAATGCATCCTTATTATCAACAACAACAATCACAACAAGTATGGCCTTTACCTCCATTACAATCTGTTGTTCCTTCAGATCGTAATATGTATTATCAACAACAGAATCCATTACAACATACACCTCAAAATCAAGAAAATGGTAATGATAATTGGAATGGATCTACTACACCTCAATGGCAATAGGTAAAAAACAGAAAAGGAATAAACCATACACATACACATACACACGCACGCACGCACACACATATATACATACATACACACACACACATATATATATATATACATATATATAATCAAACTTCATAGAAAAAAAACACATTTTTTTATTTTATTTATTTGCGTAAAAAAAACTTACATGTCCTCTTCTCTCTCTCTCTCTCTCTCTCTCTCTTCAACAAAAATTCTTTATGTACATACCCAAGTTTTATTTTATTTTATTTTTATAACAACTTGTCAATCACACACACACACACACTTTTTTAATTTCATTCTTTTTTAGAAAAAAAAAACAAAACAAATACATTTCATATGCTTTAATATATTTTGATGCCGGGGGGAGAAACATAATATTACATATATATAAAAAAAATAAAAATAAAATAATAATCATGGTTTTTTTTAAATGTTTTATCGTTTCCAAGGTAACACGGGGATTCCCTAATTTTGTTCAAACAAGAATTTTTGTTGTCATTTTTGAAAAAAGCATAATCCATTTAACGGAGTAAAAAGAAAATTATTTGGGTTTTTTGTTGCTAAGCCGCGGTTATTTCTTTCAGGTTCCCAATTTTTTTTTTTTTTGTATGATTCTAAATGACATTTTTATATTACTTTTTTGTTTTGTTTAGTTTTTTTGCAAGAGATAAATAATAAAAAATAAAAAAGTTATATCTTTATACATGTTAAAATGAAAATAGAGGGGGAGGAAAAGATAAAAAAAAACAAATTGGGTCTGTGTATGTGCGTGTATATATGTGCGTGTTTCAAGAGATAGAAAGGGAAATGTTCATTTTTTTTTACTTGTATTATTTTTTGAAAGGTGTGTATAATTTTTTTGATGATGAAAGATTTATGAAATGAAATAATAATAAAAAAAAATAATCCTTCTTATGCTTCCTTCTTATCACTATTATCCTTGTTTTCATGAGATTGTTTTGAAACAGAAACGTAACCAGCACCTACTACAGGCTTACTACCTCGTTCTACTATTTCAGTTTTTACAGGCAACTTATAACTTGCTAATCGAAAAGCTTCTTTGGCAATTTCTTTACGCATACCACCAATTTCAAAAATAATACGGTTCAAAGGTACTCGGCAAGCCCAATATTCAAAACTACCTTTACCTTTACCCATACGTACTTCGTTACCTTTGGTTGTGACAGGAATATCAGGGAATACGCGCATCCACATTTGGGATCCTTTCACCGTCTTTAATTTTCGTCGCAATGTAACAAAAACTGATGTTAATTGTCTTCCAGTTAAACGAGCTCCTTCCTTGATACGTAAACCATATTCACCAAATTCAACAGTAGTTCCTTTTGTTGAACCACCTGTAGGAAGTGGAATTTTGCCTTTTTGTGCTTTTCTATACTTGGTACGACGTGGTGAAAAGTTGGAAGCAAATCGTACAGTGGTTAATGCTAAAGGTGTAGTATTATTCATTCGTTGTACATTGGTCCATTGTTGTTGAAAAGTAGTTGTAGCTGATGATACAACATTCCATACGTTTCGTTTATAAAGTGAACTGAACATTTTTTTTTTTTGTTATGTTTGTAATATAATAATTATCCCAGCTTTTTTTCAAAATAATAATGAGACCTTGAAAAGTGGGTTAAAAAAAAGTACATTTTTAATATCCGCTGTGACTTTTTGCCCCCGCTTTCGGTAATTATTTATTCATCTATAGACGTGTGGATTCAGTTTCTTAAGGTACAAAAAGAATAAGGAAATTTGATTAATAAATTAATTATCAAAAAAAAAAAAAAAAAAAGGAAAAACATTTGATGGAAAAAAAGCTTAGTCAAATGATGTTTTAAGTAAAAGTCGATAGTATTAAATGATAAAGGTGAGGATGGAATAGTAAATAATACGTGTTTAAATATGTTCAGATACGAGTTACGTACGTACAAGCAATGTTGTTTTCTAAAGAAACATTTTCAGAAGCTAATTTTTCAACATAATGATATGTGTCAACTGGATGACTCACTTAGCCTGTCAATTTTTTTTTACCAGAGTACATAAAGTAAAAGTTGACCCACTTTGGAACATGATAACCTATTCTATAGGCTGTCAAGGTGAGAACCAAGTGGGTTAGAGGTCTAAACGCATCGAATAGTTTTTGTATAAAATGTTGTTGTAGGGGTGAGCAAGTAATAATTGTTATAGCTTATAAAAGTATATTAATATAGCTGACAAAAGTTTTATCTCTGAATAAATAAAGTGATTGATGTACGTAATTGAACCTTCATTTCTATTGCTATTGTTGTTTTTATTCTGTGGTCTGAATGATGTCACTGATAATTATTAAAGAGCAATCAACCTTTAATAAACTTGATATATTGTTTTTTTTTTACCCACACTATTATTTACTATCTTGGCTTAAGTTATTTCCATAATAATAATAATAAAGAGTCTAGTGTATTGTTATTGTAAATACCATGGGACATACGTATATACGTAATGCTGAGCAAAAATAAAAATAAAATGGTATTATTTGTTATCATTTTCGTCATTTCTAAACTTATTATCAATTCTTATTCACTTGACAAATGATTTACAATGTTTTCATTTTTGATATATATATACTATATATAATAATGGATTATGTTAAAGAATCGTTAATATTAAGATAATGGATCTTACAACAAAAAGTAATTCTAATGAATAACATTTTTTAGCTTCACAAAAAAAAAACGATCGGGTCTAGCTTGAATAATCGTTCTCTCTCTTTTTTTTAAAAGTGTTTTACATGATTGTTTATTTATTTTTTTTATTTACTAAAAGGACTCGCATTATACTATATTTGTAATGCTATCTTGATAAAGAGAAAAAGGAAAACATAAACAAAAACAAAATACTGTACGTAAATAATATTTATACAAGTAACTTAACAACTTATTAGTAATCGCTGCAGATCTATTTGTCTTACAAAAGTCTCGACTCTCTTTCTCCACTCAAATAGAAATGTTTTAATATTTCAAGATAATATATATAATATAGATGGAGTACGTCATTATATCTTTGGTGATTAGATTAAACTCCCCTTGTCACCCAATCATATTATTTACGCTTATGTTAATATGCGTTTTTTTTTCTTATTTTTCATGGATGCTTATGTTGAGCAACAAAAACATTTTATATATATTTCTGTGAGATCTCAGACATTTTAACACAATTGCAAGAGACAATTATTATACATTGGAAGAGAGTCCTGGCGCTTCATTTCCCGTAAAAATAAATAATATATGTACATCACACTGTCCTTGCATTTTTGTTTGATCATCTATTATAACTATCATCTATATATATATAATGCACGGGAATAATCTCATCTTATGTAGTAACTTTTATATACGCAAGATGATCTGTTTTTATTTGTTACAAAGTGTTTTGAATTCTAAAAAAAAAAAAAAACCAGAATGCTTTCATTATTATTACTAAAGTGGGTTATCCCGTTTTTTTTTTTTTTTTCGTTTACACTAACAAAAAAAAAATCCTGCATCTTAAAAAATGTTTCTTTTTTTTTTTGTCTGTAAATAATGTAAAATTACTATGAACAGAAAGAATCTGATCAGGTGTATTACTTATTTAAAATTCAATATGCTTAACAGTTCACAAAAAAAAAATTGAGTAAATTATTTATAATAAAGTTTGACATCATTTTTAACTATTTTCTATAGGTCTTAATGATAGGGTAGGTAAAAGTAAGGTGTTGTATATATATACGTATATAAGTAGTTGCTACGTAACAATCAACATTACATAATAAAAAATAATAAGCCTTAGTGATACGTAATCAATAAAAAAAAAAATCTTAGCAACAAATAATTTAGCAATTACTAACGACTTTTTTTTTTATGCACGTACATTTTTTTTTTCCAAAGCTAAACTATAAATATAACTTTTTTTAGAAGGTATCATACATTTTTTTTTTTTTTTTTTGTTTTCTCTTAATGGATTTACGGATAAATATGACTTTTTTGATTTTTATATATAATGTTGTGTGTGTTTCAAACTCTTTCTTTTTTAATTGAAAGATTAGTATTAATCATATTATTCTATTATCATTTAGATTATTGTTGTCATTGCTTAGCAACGATTGATATAAAATTACAGTTTTTAAAATCTTGCATATTTAACAATCATTGTGACAGTTCAGGGACCAAAAATGAAAAAAAAAATCACGGACTTGAAGGATAATGAGATGTCTTTCTGTCTCCCCCCCTCCCCCCAACTACCCAAATAGTTTAGTTTAGTAATAAACCATCATTATTAACTTTACATTTTATTTTAGATAGAATTAAGAATTTGGGGGAGGAATACTTTTTTTTTTTGTCACTGAAACTTTATCTGCTTTTTGTTGCTGTGAAAATTTCGTTATTTTAATTATTAATGTCTCCTGTTAAACACGGCGCCAGGTTTGATCTATTTGTTTGAGACGGGTCATACATGGACGTAAAGAAATAAAAACTCTGTTGAGATGACAGGGAAAAAAAGACAGGAATAAAGTAAGAGGTACTGGAGACGGATTGAGTAGGTTAAGAAAAAAAATAGGTGTTAAAGGTTTGCTATATGGGCAGGTGCGTGGAGGGGTTTTTTTTTAATATTAATATTATTATTAATCGATGGGTGAATGTATTCTGTAAGTGGTGTCGAGTTTAAGTTTCTTACCTGGTAAGCTCAGGAGGAGGAGGAGGAGGAGGAGGATCAATCCATGTCAATAATACTTGACCAGGATATTCATCTTGATATGGCTGTTGGGTAGAGGCTGAATGTTGATGGGCGTCTAATTCGGCTAAGATTGTACATACTACAGGCCATAGAACTTTCAACTGTTGGATCTTTGATGCAGAAGATGGTTTTACTTTTTGACAGGCGATTAAAAAAATAAGAGAGTAGATCATCAGTTTTGATGATGTGTATTTTAAGGCGCTTATGCATTTGAAGGTAATGTATTGAATGTTGTTTGATAAACTGCGATGATAAGCATGTCATGCACGTTTTTTGGTTTGCCACCAGGAAAACCAGTCGATTTTCCAACGTATACAACGGCTTCGCTCTATTCTTGTTCATTGAAAGTCACATTATGGGGTCGACATCTAATGTGGTGCAACAAGCTGCAAGAGTGTTGAATTCACTGAATTCGGCTCTTTTGGAAAAAAGAATATTATTTTTATGTTGTCTTATGTGCTGATTTGAAATCAGATGGTGATGGTGCTTCTGTGAGTGATGTTGGATAAGTTGCCATAGGGAAGACTTAGATATTTTGTTCCAATGACTAGTTGATGGTGGTTGTAGAAACTGAGTTTTTGAATAGTTTGAGTAGAGTGTCCTCAAGAAGGAGCTGTTCTCGATATATGTATTTTGCTTGAAAGATATTAGTACGTTCATCCATGCTGGGTAGAACTCATAATGTATCTGTTTTTGTTACCTTGATTAAAATAAAGAGATCGATAAAAGCATCTTGATAGATAACAATAACATAATAAGAGTTTCCATTCATTGCCAATCTGTCACACAGATAAAGTAAATAATTAGTCACAACCCTTTTCTTGGAAAAGTATGAAAGGACTATTATTATTATTATTCATCAATAAAGATACTTGTCAATCTCAACGTATTCTATTCTGTTTATCTTCCCATGTTAAATTATTCTTACGTATACGTTTTTCTACATGTATCGATTCATGCTTTTTTATTCTACGTATGATATTTACTTGGAAGAATGAATGACAGTTTTAATACATAAGTATATTATTGATCCCAGCATTGATCCATCCTTTTCATAGTAATGATAAGGTGTTTAATGTCAATTATATCGTTCGTATTACGAGTAGAATGTAGTTAATGTGACAAAGGGTTTATACCCTGTTATCGGTTCGTTTCTTTACATTACGTAATATCAACTGTATAGTCATTGTTAACAACTATTTCTTGCTCCTACGTATGCTGGCTGGAACTATGCTTAAATCGAAGGATTACATTCTAACAACGTTATTACTGTTTTGAGCTATGGTTAAATCAACGTTACCCCGAATAAAAGAATAAACAGATAATAAACCGATATATATTAATCAAAAGAAGTTTTTTAAGAAGTGGATGTGATAATGTAATACTTTGGAATCAATGGTTTGGTTTAAAAATAAAAATAAAAATAGTGGTGGGAATAAAAAAAGATATTGATATATACAGATTTTTCAAGGTGGTTATTATATATAATACATAGAGGATAGGTTGCTTTTTTTTTGGAAGGAGAGATGGGGGGGAGCAATATAATGAATAATGGCTAATATACTATATGGACTTACTATTACTATTATTAGAATTAGAACTAGTATTTTTTCGTTTTCTTTGAGCAGGTATGGGGGTAAAGCAGGGAGGAATTGGAATATTGTTGCTGTTGTTGGTCTTTTTAAATCCATAACTTGGAATTCCGGCTTTTTTTCTTTCGTCGTCAATATGTTTCAAAGTACTTTCCATTTGGATTCTCGTACCATATATTGTTGCAAGAATTGGTTTGAACAATTGAATAAAGTTGTCAGGTGACACAGGATATTGCAATTCTACCGGAAATCTAGAGACTCGACACACATAACCTTTCGGATTATCCATTACAAGTTGGTTCAAATACACTCCTAAGAAACAGAAAAAAAAAACAAAATGTCAGAAGAAATATTTCAACAAGCTTGAAAAGTTAGTTTTATACAATAATCATCTAACAGTAAAGAATAGAATACCTGAAATGTTGAATCCACATGTAATGATTTTATCTGGTTCAACTGGGGATAGCTTGATCAAACGCAACAGCATGTCTTTCATGGTCTTGGGAACCTTTAATTTAAGTTCATTTACCGATTTGTTGCTCTCCGTTGCCGACTTTAACCC
The DNA here is from genome assembly GCA_016758965.1 of Circinella minor. Lineage (NCBI taxonomy): Eukaryota > Fungi > Mucoromycota > Mucoromycetes > Mucorales > Lichtheimiaceae > Circinella > Circinella minor. The sequence goes on from JAEPRB010000233.1 coordinate 46,524, forward strand.
CATTTCAGCTGTTCCAAATTCTTTCATTGTAATTGGGGTAAAGAATAAAAGGTCTGTGCGGGTTCCAAAAAATTTAGATGGTGCTTCAGTTTCGGTTTTGGACTCTTTTTTACGTAATGCAGATGCATAACTGGTTTTTTCTCCGCTATATCCATTCGAATTCAAATGTTATCACTATTACTCTTTTTACGACCATAATCATATTACTGTTAATAATAAAAAATAATAATATAAATATACCTTGTGACACTAATATTAGCACTGTGATCAAAACATAGGTAAATAGGTCGCCAAATTCGGTGTAGTAAGTCACTTTCCGATTTTACTTCTTTATCCAAAAAACCACAATAATAAATTTCAAGAGCGTTGATGATGGACTGTTTTAGCCAATATAATTCAGCATCTTTTTTTGGGTTAAAGTAGTCTTCGTTGGCTTTGTTGAAAAGATCATCAAGATCAGTCTATTTAATTTGAACGAAAAAAAAATTGATTATTATTGTTATCGTCATTGCTGTTGTCAAACCCTACCAAATTCTCAAACTTTTGTAAATATTCGGTCATTTGTAGAGTCAATGGTGGGAGTTCTGGTGCGTTGGTGCTACTGATCTCCTCTCGTTCTTCTTCAGTAAAATAATTTCCCCATACAGAATCCAATGGGTCGACGATCAATGAGTGTGCACCTCTAATAAATAGTATAAGTTACCAATGTTCACGAACGGTGGATATCAATATATATAATAGAAAGCAATAATAATAAATATACTTACTGTTCCACTGTATAGTCCCTGGCGCATTCTTCCATTACCTTTTCGACTTTTCGACCCGTTTTAAGCGTCCACATGTTTTCTTCTTTTAGTTTTTGGTACAATGACTCCACGTATATTTTTTCAGTATCTGTGAGCATGTGACGGGAAGTGGTATTATTACTGCTACTACTGCTTGCTTTTGCATTTGCTGTTGGGGTTGTTGTCGAATCTGGGTTGGGCTATGACATTGTTTAAAGAAACGTAATCCGAAAAGTATAGTTCAAAAAAAATTATTGTGAAGTCAACAAAAATGGCCATGCAAAAAAAAGTGAAGAGAGGGGTATCAAGATCAAGTATGTCAAAGGAGGAAGTCGAAGATAAAATGGGTAAGATAGAACAAAATAAAACACGTCAGTATTACAAAAAGTGCGCGCGAAAAGAAACAGTAAAAGAGAGAGAGAGAGAGAGAGAGAACCAATAAATAAAATTACAAAAAGAAAGAGTGAGAAATACCTTCTGTTGCTTAGTATCATTATTATCTTTTGCAGCCTAATAAGGTTTTAATGATATAAATACTCAAGAAAAAGCAAAACGTGTGCTTGTGTCAATTTTATTGTGAGACCTACCTTCACTAATGCAATAAAAACATCACCCCAATCTACTTTATCGGCAGTATTAGGGTTTACACCTACTGATCGACAAGCTGTAATATACAAATTGACCCATTTGCTATGTAATTTATCATCAATGCTTGAATTTTGAACCAGAAATGTTTTATTTTTTTTGACAAAATCTTTGAACGTGGGAATTGTAGTTCTGTTGAGATAGTCTCGAATTTCTATTTGCATGTATTTATATTTTAGTACAGTTGCCATAGAAACACAGCATTAAACAAGTAACAGATAACATACTTTCAGTATGTTGGTCAGACATTTGGTAACTAAGGAAACGTGGCTTTAACCATGCGCAACAACCACTCCTGTTGAATGTGCTGTTTTTATTCTCCGCTTTTGGTGTTTTTTTTTGGCCGGTACTAAAAGTCGTGCCATCCTGCGGTCGTGCCATCCCCCCATGACTGCGTTTATTTTATTCCGCTGTACTTAGTCGTGCCATTGATCCTTCCTTACTACCCTGCCCTGCAAGTTGTACTGTTGCATGAATAATATTTTCTAACATATGATGACGTTAAAAAAACAATGCTTTTGTTTCGTTTCGAGTAATTTTACATTTTTACTTAGTAGTATAATGACAATGAGTGAACTTATTCAACTTATTGAAACACAGGATAAATTAAAAATAATATTGTACAATTATATTATATATAATACAAGGGTACGAAATTATAACAGGGCTGAAATAAAATCATAAATACAGGTATGATTGCGAAAGTTGATTATAAACCAATATATCTTTTTACTAAAGAAAAAGTAAAAATAATCCATAAAATACGCACATTATTAATTAAAAAAAGATGAAGACAAAATGTGTAATTTAAGATAAACTATTTCACATTTATATTTGGAAGCATAACGGTAAAAAATTGTATAAGACAATGTAATATATATATTGATTGCGTGTGTGTGTTATTTACGGTGTTTCCATCAACCAAAAGTATTACTTTCATAGGTAAAGAGTGTTTAAGTAAAGAATTATTCATTATTAGCTTCCTGATAAATAAGAATAATATTAGCTGTATACATATGTAATAATCTTATTATTATGAAGTTTTTATATCATATTATCAAGTATCAATAGCCAGTTATTGAAGACGGCAGGATAGTAAGGCACGACCAAAGACAGCGGAGTCAAATCAAGCACAGTCATAGGGGGATGGCACGACCGCAAGATGGCTGTCTCTTTTTTTTATCAAAGAATTACGTATCTGGTGTACCATTTTCATCCATAATTTAGCAAAGTTTATGTATTATTGATTATACACCATCTTTTTTCTTATTTAATTGATTTTATATTTTTTGATCAGGTTTTACTGCGAGTCTTACTCTGTAGTACTGGTGAGCCGAGTACGGATCAATGCATCACCATTCGAGCCCAGTTCTCTGTTTGGTCCCTCTTGATCTTTGCGCCATTTCTTTTTTTTTTGCTGTTCAGGCTTTACTGCGAGTCTTACTCTGTAGTACTGGTGAGCCGAGTACGGATCAATGCATCACCATTCGAGCCCAGTTCTCTGTTTGGTCCCTCTTGATCTTTGCGCCATTTCTTTTTTTTTCTTATTCTTGTAAATGCTCTTTTTTTTTTTTTTGCTGTTCAGGTTTTACTGCGAATCTTACTCTGTAGTATTGGTGAGCCAAGTACGGATCAATGTATCACCATTCGAGCCCAGTTCTCTGTTTGGTCTCTCTTGATCTTTACGTTCCTTGTTTTCTCTTCTAATATAATATTTTTCCAAAAGAACGATGTTGATAGGATAAGTAGATTAACACAACATCTTAAAGTTGACATTTACATAGTGTAGATAAGGGTGAATAACAAGTAAGTACGTATAAACCACAAGATTCAACTCACGGACGAAGGTATAGACAACGTTCTTTGCGAATACATTCTGACAAGCTTATTTGAACCGTTCTAGACATAGAAACGGCTTATTTTTATTTTTATTTTTTTTTTTTGGTAGGTGGTATCTTTTTAGGGTGTGGATGCTTTCATTGGAGGGGTTTTCCCCATTAATATTATTATTAAAAAAAGGGCTTCAAGAAAGTTTGGTTGAACATTCAAACGGCACTTCCGCTTCATGGATAGTCACTCATTGACATTACCTTTGAACTCTTGTAATAAATTGATCATCTTCGCCGACTTTAGTATCATTTTTTATATTGTATGAACTGGTGGATTTTTTTTTTCATCTTCTTGCACTTATAAATGGATACCTGCAGCGCTTTCCCAGTTCATATAGGTTTGGAAAAAGCATGATCCTTTCCATTGATATTGGTGGTATCGAATCAATGGTACAGTTATCTCGCTTATGGTTTAACAGTAAATATAAAATAAAAATATTCAGGAAGTATAAAAAAACCATTCTTTCTTACCATCACATTTACACGACGTATGTATAATTGAACTTTTAGTGACTTAAATTTGTAAAAGTATCCTAATTTTGGGGGATGGGGTAACTTAAATTTGCTTGGGATGGTTCAGCTTCAAGAGCTGTAAAAAAATACAATTATGTTTGCTATAACGTTCTAATCCCATAACACTTTTTTTTTTACCAACTGTCGTATATATTGACACACCATTCTGTTATTACATCAATATCCGTATCTTTAAATGCTGCGTCCAGCCCTTGCCAGGTAATATCTCAATTTCACTTTTTTGAGGCTTTTGATATTGGCTAAAAGACGCACTATGGCATTATCATCAGCAGCTCTGACACTGTCCATCTTGATCGAATGTAGACATGGATGAGGTCGTAGCTTTTGCAAAAAGGGTCTCATGTCTTTGGGACGATTTCTATCGAAGCGTATCAATATCTGCAATAGAATCCAGAACCATGTCCAATTGATACAAACACCAATCGTGACATATAAACTATCATCCAATATGAATAGACCGAGTTTACGTAAATCATGAAAGTGACAGACATTGGCTAAGGATTTCCATCTTGGTTCATGCTGAAGGGACGGTTTGGTCCATAACAACATCATATGCAACGAACGCAGGTACGCATAGTTTTCTCTGAAAAAATGGGATAAGGTCATTTGGGTTGCTATTATCAATCCATACCCCCAAAATCCTTGATATTACTACTATCTCTAGAAGAAGAGCCACTAGTAGTAGCAGTGGATGGTTATTTATTAATAGTTTTTATATTTTTGTCATTTTCGTCATATGATGTTGATTCGAACAAACTGATACCAAAGCCAAGATGTTGTATGTTTTTTGCAGCAAATCCTTTACTATTTGTGCTGCAATCAAATCACATGCCCGGACATCCAAATGACGTAATCGAGGAACACATATCAAAAATCTGTTTTGAATTCTAAAAGTTGAAGGTGTTGTTAAGTGGGCGGAAACGTATAAATAAGATGATGAGTCGTAATTCTCTTGTGTGGCGTCATCTCCTCCAAGAATGCAAGATGGTCAAATCTTAAATTTTTCAAGTCAAGGGCACATGGCAATTAACATCCTGAGGAATAAAAGGGGGATTATCAAAAACCGTGTCACCCAAAATATGGATATGTCCTTTAAAGTGTTTCCTATGCGTGATATTACATTCATCACCTGTCTACCCCATGGGTACATCTTCTAGTCACTTCTTACTGTTTATACGCGAGATGTTGTCTATGTTGAAGGATCTCAGTTTGCAGAACATATATATATGGTTATGGATAATGCTGGTATTTATAAAACCCCTGAGGTTCTTCAGGGAATTAGTAAACCATGGTCATACACCTCTTTTTTTTTTGCCATTTTATTCTCCCATTCTTAAATCCTATCGCAAGGATGCTGGGCGCAGATCAAGAGAAAAGTATGCAAGACACCACTTGGTAAAAATTGAGATTTTGGTGACTTGCGTTGAAGAAGCAACAAAGGTAGTTTACTGCCGAACATTATAGAGGTTACATTCGTCACGCTCACAAGGAACTTTAGTAAAGTGTATTAATTTATGGAGAGGGTAAATAATTTGTATTTATATAATAATAAACATTTTGTAGCATGAATAGCTCTTTTTTTATTTTTTATTTTTTATTGTTCATTAATTATATTTTTTCTAATGAGTAGCTGATTATATTTTATATCGACATCAAAAAAAAAATCCCCTATTAAGATTTGACGGCCCGTATTTTACCGATCCCCCCGGCCCCGATTATAGTAAGAAAGTGTTCGTCGTCATTCCAGAGGTAAAAAATAAAATAAAAAATGTCATGAGACGTTCGCGACGTTAGGAAAAGTTGGGCTGTTTTTTTTTTTTATACATCCCCATTTTCGGAAAATATGGTATGGAGAGAGAAACTTTACTGAAAAAGTGATCTGTGGGAAACAAGTTCTTTGTTTTGTTATAATGGGCTAAAAAAAAAAAAAAAGTTTTTTTGGGGGGGAGGAGGAGGATATTAGAAAAAAAAAAGAAAAGAGTGATGTTAATTATGAAATTCCTAATAACCTACTTAAAAGTACGATCTCATATTGGATTCTACAGAATACATTAATACTATTACACTTATTATAACACTAAGGTTGTTGTTGTTGGGGGGGGGTTTGCTTCTCTTAAATTAATTTCTTGATATTGAATATTAAGGTAGTAATTCAAAAATTCGCGTAGTTAATAACATTTTGTATGTAATAATTTTTACAAAAGATTCCCGCCCATAAAAATTAACAAACACATATATATACTGAGTTGAGAGATCATTTAAAAAGAATAAAATAAAAAAGCATCTAACAAATAAAAGATTAGATAAATCAAAAAGATTAATTATGTATTTACCGTACGTACACTATAAAAAAAGCAAGTACAAGATGAAATTATGTTATTGTTACTTTTTATTTAACTAGTTCATCTGTCATTCTTTTTTTCTACTGAACTATGTATTATTAACAGAACTCACAATAATACGTATTGGGGTTTAATAAAACAAAACAAGTGATGAATTCATAATTAAATTTGACATGGACTTTATTATATTATTTAACCACTTTTTATTACTACGGAGACGACAAAAATTTGGGGAAAACGCCATCTTTATATTCAACGTGCAGATCAATATGCAAAAAAAAAAGAAGGCGCTAATTCACAACATGAAGCTAATGTATAAAGAAAGTAAATGTTCTATGCTAATATATATTATAGCGCGGTCATATTTCATGAAAATGTAAATACAATCAAGTTTACTATACATAATTTAACAATTGGTCCCCAAGTATATCTATGCATAGATAACTTCATAGATGAAGATGGGGGGGGGGTTTGTCACTTGTTTTTTTTTTTCATATAATGTGGCATGAAATGGACGTGATGATTCGTGTTGAGAACATAATATTTCCTTCTCACGGGGTATATTCAACATAAACAAATAACATTCTAGCTGTACCATAGAGGTTTTCTTTTGTTTCCTTTTTTTACTTGGTAAACTAGAACCTACCTTTTCTCATCATGCATATACTATTTTTTTTTTTGATCAATAGTACTTATTAGTTTGTTTTTTACTGCAACAAGGAGATTTAGTTTTTTTTTTTTTTTTATTTTCAAAACCTCCTTATATAAGATATATATATATATATATAAAAAGGGGAACCACATGGCCTGACATCATGTAAACATACACTAAAAAATAGCCATTAAAATTGTTTTTTAAATTTTTGCATAATCTTTTTATAAACGAACACAAGTTTAAGAAATAAAAGTGCTTCGGATATTCTTGATTACAAGAAAGAATTATTATTTATTTTCTCCTCCCCCATTGAAATATATAATAATAATTGACAAATAATAAGCCAGAACAACAACGATTATTATTATTTGTTACTAGGATTATATTATATTATATTATGATAAGATAAAGCGGGAATAAGAACGTAATTTTTGCAGTAACTCATAAAGAAATAAACATCATTTCCCATTAGAAATATTATGAGTGACGTGAAAAGAATACTTTTTTTTTTTAAAAAGGTACAAGAAAATAAATCAAGTACAAACAGATCATTTACTGCATCATTCATTTCTCTCTCTCTCTCTCTTTATTTTTTTTTCTAACTTAACCCCTTCAATTTTTTTTTATTACTTTATACAGAAAAGAAAAAGAAGCTAATAATAAAACATTCGAAACGTAAATCATGTTGGTGGCGGTGGGAGAGGGGGGGGGAGGAAGGGAAGCCCAGAACAAACCCTTTCACCACTTTTGTTACAAATAACGTGCGTGCGTGCAAGTTGATCTGGACTTGACAGTGGTTCGTTTTGGAAAATCATAACTTGCGTTTTCGTTTACAAAATCCCCTTTCCCCCCCCCCACCAAAAGACTCACGGGACCTGAACAAAAAGGTTAACTCCAAAAAACTTTTTTTTTTATATAAAACACGAGTTACAAACATTGCTGCGCTTGTCATTAGAACGGAAAAATGTCACAGAAAAAAAAAAAGACATAATACGTAAATAAACTTATCAAAAGAGGGTAAAAAGCCAATATTGATAAACCAAAAAAGTGTCATTGTTTCGGGATGCATGTGAGAATTCCCATCTTATTATAACTAACTAAACTCTCCCGCCCCCTTTTTTTTAAAAGTCTCAAACCTTTTGCATTCAGTTTTCTTTTTCTCTTTTTCTCCATCTTTTTTTTTTTTTTTTATTTAACGAAGCGTATTTTATTTTACCATTCCTTCTTGAGCAATCCCTATTTTTTTTCTTAAACCCTCTACATTCCTTCACAACTACTTATTATAATTTATCTTTTTTTTTTAAAAAAAAAAACCATACACAACCCCCTCCTCCTCCCTCCCCCATTCAAATAACTTTTTATATATATAATCTAATTCAGCTGCCAATTATATATATATTATAATTTTCTTAGTAGTGCGATCAACAAACCTAAAAAACAAAAAACAAAAAAATCCTATACATTTATGTATAGAAATAATATATACTTATCAGGCTTTTTTATTTCTTATATACTCTTTTCTTCTCATACACAATGGCATTAAATGAAGAATTTTCATTCATGTATCAAAATACATCTACTGATGATATTTTATGTGGACCATTACAACAACTAGAAGAAACTACCATGTTAATGCTATTACAACCACATGAACAACAACAACAACAACAACAACAACATACGATGGATTCCGATGTTCATAATTTTCAATGTGATGATAATAATAATAGTAATGGTCCGATATCATCTTCTTTTCTTCCACCTACTCTTTCAACAAATGATAAAAAGAGAAAACCATCCCCGATAACAACAACAACAACAACAACAGTAATAATGAATAGCGAAATATCTCCAGAGACAGCATGCTGGACTTCTCCAACTTTAGAAACAGTTCCTAATACTATTTCATCTTCTTCCAATACTTCATCTACTCAACAAAGGTAAATAAAAAAAAAAGTTTTTTGATACATTAAACCCCCCCCCAAAAAAAAAAACACTATATTTAATATATATTCCCGGATTTTGGGTTTCTGTTTTTTTTTTTGTTTGTTAACTCTTTCCCCCCCTTCTCTCCCCCACAACCTCAAAAAAAAAAAAACCCCCATCCGCTTTACTTATTAATTGTTTTTTTTTTTTTTGCTCTCCCTCAATGTCTGTATTGAATTTTTTATTTTTTTTTTAAAAAAAAAAAAAAAATAGACGTAGTCGAACATCTCCTTTATCCAATCCTGCTAGACGAGCAGAACATAATGCAACAGAACGTGCTAGAAGAGAAAGTCTAAATGGAAAATTTAAACTTTTAGCAAGTATATTACCGAATTTACAAACTGCTAAAAAACCTTCGAAAAGTCAAATTATTGAAAAAGCTTTGGAATGGGTAGAACATAGTTTATTAAATGAAGAACGATATCATTTTGAATTATTTCGGTTAGAACAAGAAAATAAAAGAATTGGTAATCAATTACAACAATGTTTAATATCATCTCAACAACAAGAACAACCATGGTCATTGAATAATACACCACCTAATCAACATCATGATGAAAGGAGTAGTATTCATAATAATAATCATTGTTATACAACCGTTCCATCCCCTCCTAGTTCAACGAAAACGTCCGTTTCATCATTAAATTATACCATTCCTTGTGAAAGCGAAAATAATGTTAATAATAATAATAACGTTACACCAATCATGATTACGCCATCAACAACAACAACAACAACGATGGATGATGTTTCGCGAATCTCACTACATCAACAGTACCATCATCATCATCAACAACAACAACAACAACAACAACAACATCACTCCGCTTGTTAAATCCAAACAATATATATACATAGTCGCTTTTCGTAACTTATAGTAATACTTCCCATATTATAGTCTTATGCCCGAATATTTATTTATTTTCTTTTTATTTTATTTAGTTCATGCCATTAGTGTTCCTACTCTCTCCCTCCACTCCCCCGACAAAAAGAGAAAAAAAAATATTATTTTCATATTATTGTTTAACCTTTTTTTTTTTCTATGTTAAAAAGCTTTCTTTTTTTTTTGTTTATATTTTTGTTCGAAAATATTTAAAATATATATATATATATATATATATTTCTTTGTGATAAAATAAATAATATATAATCTCTCTTTCTTTCTTGCTATACATTATATATATACAGTATATATATATATATATATTTGTATAACGTAGTAAATTATTATTCTTGTTAATATTTTTATTTATTTATGTTACGTTATGAAATTATTTATTTTTTTCGTATATTATATAAAGGAATATCTTCTAATTCACTATTATTATTATTATCATGGTTATTTTCCATATTTGTAGGTGACAAAGTGAAAGACCATTGATTTAATATTGTATTATGATTATAATGTGCTTCAGGTATTGTTAATGGTGTAGGAGATATAGATGGTGTAGATGGACTTGATAAAACATGATGTGGTACTTGATTAAAATTATTAAAATCTTCTGTAGATGGCGTCACAAGGGGTCCTGCATTCTCTATTGTTTCCAATGTCATATTACTTCCTTGTCTATTATTTTCTGATAATAATTGTTGTCTTGCAGATAATCCTGAATCACTTCGAACATATTTCTTTTTTGAAAAAGTGATGTCCATACTCTTATTAGAATCCGTAGGTGATGTTAAACACGTCGTCATAGCAGAAGAAGATGTCAATGTTGTTGTATTACTACTATTACTACTACTACTACTACCACCACCACTTTTTAATGAAGGTGTTGTATTTTTTTGTGTATTAAACCATCCAAGCCAACTTTCAAGTTCTTGAAGATTAGCTACTTGAATTAATACATCAAATACATTGGTACCATGAACACGTAAAATATATGTATTTTGTTTGGATGATTCAATAGTAGCTCGATTATATCCAAATATACGTCCCTTTTGTGATTTTTCCTTTTTAATATATATACGTTCATTAGTTTACGTTTTATATATATATATAGATAGATAGATAGATAACTTACTGAAAAGAATGAGAAATAGCCAACACGTGGAAATAAAAAGACATGTTTCATATCCCAAGCTGATAAGAAAGGAAAATATCGAAAAACAACTTGAACTGGCATACGTGCCTAGATAAATTAAAAAAAAAAAAAAAGAGAGAGAGAGATGAGTATATATATATATAAAGTGAATAAAAAAATGATATTTTACATACTTCATGTGCTTCAAATACTGTAGTTGATATATTCGTATTTTTAATAGTAGAAACATTACTAAAATTATCTGAAGATGAACTAATAGAATCATTTGATTTTTTCTGTTGTTGTTTTTTTGACACGATCAAATCCGGATCAATGGCATTAGGACTTGCAAGAAATCGATTAATACTCATTAATTCACGACTTTTTGTATCCATATCACCATGATGTGAAGTTAATGTAGATGTTGTTGTTGTTGTTGTATTAGTAGCATTGGTTTGTATTACTCTTCCTGAAATATCAGGTCTTTTACCACTTGAATTATTTTTTCCTTTTTGAAAAAAGAAAATATGAAGTTTTGGAAGAAATAATACAAGCATAGAAGATGTAATAGCCCAAACAACAATAGTTAATGTTAAATAATGTTTTGTATAATAATCAGTTGTAGGTACTGAAAAGACAACAAAACCAACCAATGCAGAAAACAGTATATTGCTATTTAATTTTTACGTAGTTTTTTTTTTTTTTTTTTTTTTTAGTTTTTTGTTCTATTGAATGATTTTGTTATAAACTCTCCCCCTCCTCAACATCCACACACACACACAATCTATACTCTATCATTTATTACTTACTATACAGAAATTCCAATTTGTTTATATTCACTATATTTTGAATAACTTTTACCTACAGCTCTTGTTTTGATAGAAAGAAATGTAGCAAAGGCTAATTGTGCTGCAGGAACAATAGTTAAAAGAGTTGTAAATACAGTACTACCAGGTCCTTGAAAAGAACATTTAATATAATAAGCTGAATTTGATACAGGAACTTTAATTGGAACAATTTCGCTACTTGCTAACCAACTAATTAAAAGTGTCTTGAAATTTTTTTTTCGTTATAACCAGTTAATAATTCATTTTATATATACTTATATATTGTTCAAACACATGATTATTCACTTACAAGTACAATTAACATGATACCACCTGAAAATTTAAGTAATTGCCAATCAGTAACAATAGTTTTTGTAACAAAAATATTATTAAATATACGATAGATTCGATAGTTTTTTGCGATAAGGTTACTATAATTATAAAATACAATGGAAGGGGGGGTGTTATAAGAAGTGAGATAGGTAAATTTAGTATAAACCAAAAAAAAAAAAAAAAAAAAAAACTTACGCCAGCACCAACGCTAAACCAATATGAAATGTAACAGGTATCATAATACATTCGAATTTACTTCGGAAATTTGCATAAAAGAATACAGCTGCATAAGAAAAAATAAATCCAACAAGTTCAAGTACACAAAATAATGGACTAAAAAAAAAAAAAAAAAGAAAAAAGAAAAAGATTAGTGTTATTATTAAACAATGGCTTTATATATATATATATATAAAGTTTTTGATTTATATCATTATTTTTTACCTTGAAGCTTTAAATACTTGACGTTTTCTAAAAATTAAAACAATGGCCATTGTAAATAATGCAAAAAATGTTCCAAGTCCAGCTACAATGGTAATTATAATAGATACTGGAGAAGTGAATCCAGGATTTAATAATATACGCGTTGGAACACCAGAGGGTGGCTACTAAATAAATATTTAAATGTTATTAAAAAGAAAAAAGACACATTGCTGATCACACCTTTCCCCCCCCCCTCCCTCCCACCACCTCCTCTTTCCCGACCTCACGTTTTTAAAACCAATTATATATTATGTTAGCTTTTCTTTGAAAACTTACCACATGAGTACCATCATGATAAATTGGATTTGATGTTAATGTCAAGTTACCTGCTAATACTTGACCAATTTCTATTTCATTGCCTTGTTGAATATTATAAATTCTAAAATTACTATAATTAAAATGGAAAATATTACTTTGTGTCAATGTTATTTTTGTTTTTTTTTTTTTTGTTTTTTTAACGACTTGACAACAAAAAAAAAAAAGAAAGGTAAGTCAATTATTACGTACGAAGCCATTGAATCACCATTTTGATCAAATAACATAGGACCTGCTGGTCCTATAAAGGATGTATTAAATGTGGGAGGTGTCAAATAATCCCCCATTTGTCCAACTGATAATTTTTTTAAAGCTTCTGCCATATTTGTTGCATTATATAAAACTTGATTAAATCCATGAGCCATCACCATCATACATGAGTAAGCTAATCTGTTATATATATATAAAAGGGGTAGTAGAAATACCAAAAATAAAAAGAGAAGGTTAGTTTTTTTTATTATTATTATTATTATTATTATAATAAAAAAATAAATAAATAGGAATATAATCTTTTACCCTTCATTACTTGTTAAACCTGTTTGTCCACCATATGGATATCTATGAATAATAATTTTTTTTGTAAGTCTTACAAAATACAATGGGGAGAGAGAGAGAGAGGGGGGGGGATAGGAGGATATGAGGAAGAACTTACATATTAGGAT
>JAEPRB010000234.1:0-61974 GCA_016758965.1 Circinella minor
TTTTTTTTTCTTTCTAGCTTTATGTTACTATGGAAGTGTCAAAAGCGTGAATGTTCATAATAAAAATGCAAAAGTCACAGTGGCAGCATTGTCATGGAGATGGAATGACACGACCTAATCTTTGTTTACCACGAATTGCTCAGTTCTTGTAGAATTTACACTCGTGTCTAATTTTTTTTTTTTACTTTATGAACGTTCTTTTTTTTTTTTCTTTTTCCCATTTTCCTTTTTTGTTCATATTTTTGGCGTCATTCTACTATGAGCGTGTTGAAAACGTGTATGTTTATAATAAAAGTAAAAAAGTGGCAGTGACAACATTGTCATAGAGATGGAATGGCACGACTTGACTTTTATTTGTCACGAATTGCTCAGTTCCTGTAGAATTTTATACTTGTCTAATTTTTTCTTTTTACTTTAAAAAAATAAGTGTATATCTTTTCTTAGTAATTTTCGCGACATGGGTATTATGAGCCTGTCAAAGCGTGAATACTTTTAATAAAGTGAAAAGGTTGCATTATCATGGAAATGAAATGACACAACTTACGCTGTGGCCCCTCCTTTTTTTTACTATAAGAAATAAACTATAGAAGAATTTTCAAGCACTTTATTATATGTTCATCCTATTTGCATACATATGTTGAACTTTTACAGGTGTATTTCATTACGGTTGCCTTCTTTTTATTGATAATAATAGTGTTTTATTTTATGATGAGTGAAGAATTATTTTTTCAGTGGCATTAGAAATAACACCCAGGAACAAAATTATTATTTATATTTTTTTTTCCTAGCTCATAGCTAAAGATTTTGACATCCAAAGTGATTCCTTCAATCATAACAGATATAGATATACGTATATATATATATTGATTGTACAATAGTATTAGTCAATATGAGGATTGCTAATAATCAGAACATTGGTGCATTAAATTAACTATTAAATGTGTTTCTTTTTCTTTATCTATTTTGATACGAAACAAAATGTACAGTATAGTATACACAAGTATGGACGTTCTATAGTATAACACACAGGGCTTGCTATAATTGTTTAAAAGAATGTGCTTGCAAAATTATATGTACTTCATTTTTTTTTTAGCTTTATCAGAAAAGGACAAATGGAGTTTTAGGATTAGATTACTTGAAAGCATAGAAAACCATTTCCCCATGTAAAAAATAAAATAACTAAAAGTGTATAACAATTTTTTTTTGTTTGGCGACAATTAAACTCTTTTTATTTCAAATACGTATGTATAGTATTAAACTGGTCATGTACGAAAATAAAAAGTTCATCCACCATGTATTTACGTATTTTAAAGTTACTGCCTCTCTTAAGTCGTGCTGCAAATAAAAATCCCTTCTATCATCTTGTCTTTCATAACTGAAAATCTCTTTCCTTTATAGCTGAAAAATTGTACCTTTTTCTACTGAAAGAAATTCTTTTGTTGTCACTTTTGAAAACAAATTATTGTACTTATGCAAAACTATCTCTTATATTTTATAGTCTCAAATACCATTTTTAAAATGCTGCTAAAATTAGGTAGAAAATGGATCGTCATCCAAATTCTATCCATGTTTAAATATAAAGGTATAACTAGCTTTTATATGTAATTCTGACCTTGGTTTTATTTTTCAAATTCCTTTTTGTATATCTAACTTTTAAACCCTTTTCCGAAGCAAACAAATTACCAAGCATAGTAATCTATATCTAAGAAACAATAAGATCCATATGTGGTTTTATTTTACATTGTCATCTCTAAAATCTTTATAGTTTACTTTTTATTAATAAAGTTGTGAGAAAGGATGAAATAAATATAAGGGAAGAAAGAGAAGGAGAGGGGAGGAATAAAGGTTAAAGTCTAGATAAATGATAGTGTTGTTTTGTTATCTGTACAATATAATATATGCTATTATTTTTTTATCTAAAAAAAAAAGTAAGAAATCTAATTATCTAAATCATCGGTATTACCACCAAATACACCCTTTCTATAATGTTCACGTTGTTTTCTTAACCAACTACGGTAATCATGTACAGATTGGATTTTTTCACCATAATAATCAGGAACAGGGTTACGAATCGAATTCAATCTAGCATCGGCACGGTTGGCTTTAATATGTTCATAAAATTCTTTATCACGAGCATCCATAGCAGGAGCAATCTTATTGTTCATAGCTTTGAATATCAAATTACCAACCATAGGACCAATCATAAAACCACCAAAACCCTATATATATATATATATATATATATTACATTTATAATATTAGTTTTTATACCTTATATCCTCGCTCTCCCTTAAATCATTTTCTATTTATCAATCCATGTAAAGCTTTCTTTTCATTTTTAGTTATTTATATATATATATATATAAAGAAAAAACTTACAGCACCAACAGTAGCTACAGCAGAAGCCATGACAGGATCCAAACCGAAAAAGGTTGTAAATGGATCAATTTCAAGTTGTGCAAAATAAGAGATCGAACCAAAAGCAGGTGCAATAGTACTAGGTACACATGTAACTAATTCATAGGCGCGACGCTTCTTTCTTAACTTGAAATAATCATCCCACGAAGCAATGTCATTGGAAGTTTTTTGTTGTTCACCTTCTTGCTCAGTTGTTTCAGTGGTTGTTTTTGTGGTATATCTTGAAGCAGAAATTGTTGTTGTTCCTTTATTAAGTACAATAGGACGCAAGAAGGCGGTTTTTAATGGTGATCGAAGAGCATAAAGTGACATTATTACAAAAGTGGCGTTTAGGTATATGTCAAAAAAAAAAAAAGGAGCAAATTGTCTTATACTTTTTTTAGTTTCATCTAAACAAGTGTAAACAGTTTCTAACCCAGTAAAAAATAAATTCCGAGTTTGGGCTTTTAGAATAATAATTTTAGCCAATGGCGACTTAGAAAGTAATCTCAGCACTCTTTTGTCGTCAAGGTATTATATTAATACTCCAAATTCACATTTACATATGTTAGGTGAGTACTTTCAATATATATATGACAGAGTTTTAAATTATTTGGACTCGAGCTATAAGATGCAATCATACTTATATAACTTGGGGTATACAAGCAATTTTATATATTATAAAGTATACATTTCTTTACAGCTAAAAAATCAATTGCTACAAGTATGATGATTCATCTTGCGTATCCTCTATCGTTGAGATACTCGAAATCTGTTTCTGTACATAAAGTATACTGTAAAGTTCATATAGCATTGGTAATTAATAAATTCCCGACATAATATAATCAAGATTATGAAGACGACATTATTAAAAAGAAGAGCTCATGGCCAAGCAAGTAACTGTGTATAATAACAAAAGAGATATAATTATACATGTACACCTGTTGAATAAATTACTTTTAATAATCATATTCTTTAGCATATTGTTGTTGACGAATTACATAAAAAATTCTTGTTTTGATAACTGTGTAAACATGATGAACTTGATGTGATATCTTATTGATTTCATCATTGGAATTATCATACAATTTTGAAATATCATTGCAACAATTTGTCATTATTGTTAGATGTAGAACTTGTGGAATTTTTTACGTATTAAAAAAATGCGATACAAACAAGATAACATGAAAACAACATATGTCGCTGAGGATAGGGTTTCCTTTTTTTATAAAAAAATAAAAAGAAAAAAAGATGAGAAAGCTACGTAGTCATCAATCAAAACATCATAGTTATTCATATTTAAGCCTAATGATATATATTATAGCGTTTATATGTGAATACTGGAACAGTACAGTAATTTTTCGTTAATCCGGTTCTCTCAATATGTGAGGATCTGTACCGGTTTAGCGAATCACCTGTTTAACTTTTTAGACCTCACTAGTAAATACAGAACAGACTGGAAGATATACTATGGTTAGATTAAAATAAGCAGTCAAGATAAAAGAAAGATGACAACTCATATAATGTATCTAATTTCTTAATATAACTTTGTTACTGTGAGTTAATTTTTAGTGATAAATATAATAATATTCATGAAATAGTGACATTGAACCAGAGATTGGATTTATAAAGAATTCACAACAAAGTGTATTAATATAGATAACGGTTAGCAGTTGAATAACTGTGTACAGAAATGAATTGCATCAACGGCATAATTACATATTTAATGGTAACGAACAAGTACATTGCTAAGATGAGAAAAGAGCATTCGTGTAAAACTTGCAAAAAAGAGACGTAATTTAGCATAAATTTATGTATGTAAGTTGCGTGTACGTATATATTATTAAAACTCAAAATAACTACAGAAGTATAACAAAAGTCATCTTTCTAGTAATTATTTCTTTTGTTCTATTATCTACATACTTTTTTTTTTATTACTTTAGCTCAAACTATTTTCAATAAAAAAAAGACCTTAAAAAACTTACAGAACCCATAAAATATTATAGTTGCTTCTTTCAAGTTGTATTTGCAAATCAATTCCCCCCTCCTCTATTATATGATAATAAATATGAGTAGTGACGTACGTACGTAGATCTTTGATATTAAAAGAGGTACTTCAGTAGTCTAGAATTATTCATTTTCTTCTTCTGTCTATACTTTCATCTTTACCAACGATTGCTATGTCTATTGGTTTTTAGTATGGTTCAGCACGTTTGATTTGGTTCACGTTTGTCACTACATACTTTACTCATAACCCTGTTTTCAAGTAGTATTACTATTGAAAAAAATTACAAAATGTATATAAAAGATGGAATATAACACAAAGAATATAATTTTATTTATCAATTGAAACTTGATTGACGAAAGCTTTTTAATGTTTTTTTATACAGGTTTGCTAGAAATATATGATATAGAAATAATACCGAATAATGGAGAAAAAGAATAAACTTGGCCATATTATGAATATGATATAATGTTCATAATTTAATCTAAGAAATGATTTCATAATAATTAAATATAGGTTATATGATACCTATACATATCAATATTACTCTTTTTCCTCTCGTACTTTTTTCTTTTTTGGTTGAATCCAGAATTGATTATACGTATCTTAGGTATACAATTCTTTTTATTTTCGAGTCAAATGATTTGAGTATCAGAAGAAAATATTGTTCATTTTATATATGTATTCATTACAACAAATAAGGAGTAGTGTATAATACGTATTAGCATTAAAATTGAATTTCTAGCTAGTACGTAATACTCTTATAAAGAAATTACACATATGAATAAGAAAACGGTTAAATTATTTTGAATAAATTCATGCAATCTTTTTTTTTTAGTCTTGTGACTGATTGGGAAAATAAATTATTGTCCCCTTGTTCCTTTTCAACAAACACAAAAATTTTTGCTAAATAAAGTAAAGCATAAAATTTTAGAGATAAATTTTTCATTTTAAGTTTTTGGTTGAGTCAAACATTTTTGGACTGTCATGTGTATAGACTGTGTATAGTCTTATATAGACGCGTCAAAAATTTCTGAAAAATTTTTCTAATCAGTTTATGCTTTTTTTTTGTGTTACTTTTTAGATCATCATCTTTTCTTTATAATATTATTATTAAAAAAAAAGATATAATATATATAATTTGTTTTTCTTTTAATAATAATAAAAAAAAGGTAAATGTTTGTAGAATTTTTTTTTTGGGGGGTGGGGAGGGAGAAGTTGAATAACAACTTTTGGTAAAATGTCGTGTAACGTGAGTCTTTTTTGCTGGAATCAAAATCATTTCCCTGCAAATCCCTTTTTAGGGTTTCGCATGGAAATAAAATAAAAACCCAATAGGAACTGTAATTTTTTTTGTTCTTTTTTTTTTTTTTAATATCTAATTCAATCTTTCCCTCTACCCACAGGGCTATAACGAAAATAACAATGCAATACTCACTACATGATTTCCTTTCAAATAATAACCTTGAACACTATTATGAAGCATTCGTCAAGTCTGGTGCAACTGATCAAGATCTATTACAATTACTTAATTTCAACGATGAAGAGTTAAATGATGTACTTCAAGCAGTGAATATGCTTCCATTCCATGCTATCAAGTTTAAACGAGGACTAAGAGAACTTCGAGTTCAAACAAATTTTAATGTATATTCCAATGATTCGACTATGACTGCCACAGAAGGTTCGTCTTCAACGTCTTCTTGTATTACTGCTGCGGTAGAAACTCCCCGTTCACCACTTCCACTGCGACCGGGGCTTGATCATATTTTAAATACTCCAGATCAACATAATACTGTAAGTAATGAATTAATGATAGATTTATTATTAAAATTGCTTATTGAAAAAGATGACGATGCTGATTATTTAAAAAATATACAGTGTCCTTCTTCTTCATCTTCATCACCGTTGTCTCAGCAACAACAACATTTTACTACATATTCTGATAACTGCTATCAACAACAACAAGCACTATCACCACCTGAACAAACATCTCGTGAAGTCATTATATCCCATGCTACTATTTATGGAAAAAATAGTTCTCGACCATTAACTAGTTATGAATCTTCCATCAATGAAGCTGCTATTCAATTAGCACTTGATAACCCATCTTTACTTGTAAATAAAGGTAATTTATTCGAACTCGCCAAAAAGAAATTATTAGACAGTGGATATCAATATAAACGAGGCAAAAGTCGATCCAAACTTACAAAAGGACGTGCTCCTACAACTACACCTGAACAACAAAAAGAACAAAAAAATGCACGGCGAAGTCAACTTCACGCCAAACGTAAATTGAATGCACAACGTATGTCGTATGAACGACAACAAAAGATGGAAGAACTTCGATTCCAATTACAAAATGTTATTGAACGACAACGGCATTATCCAAAAGAATTTAGTGCTCTCGAAGAAAAACGAACAGCATTGAATAAAGAAATAAGCAAAATCAAGGCTAAAGAACGAAAACATCAATGGTACGAACGACGCAAGATGGATCGTTTTGATGGTGAATTTTCTAATACTACTGAAGAAGAAGAAGACGAACAACAGCATCAACAAGGAAACGATGATGATACACGATCTATTGCTTCACTTAGTAGTGCTGGGAGCAGTAGTGTAACTTCATCTTGCTCAACAGCATCATCATCGTCATCAGGAGCAATAACAACAACATCAACATTAGCACATCATCACTCACCACCTATTCAACCTTCTTCCGTGAGTACTGCTGTATCTATGGGTCCAATGACTCTTAGTCGTGAAAGTGATGTACGTGCCAAAACGTTTCATGAACCTACTATTGCTCGTTCGGAACTTTTCTCCTCTGTATAGTTTTTCTTTTTTTCATGTATATTACTTAACTCTTTACCTTTCCTCTTATATCATTCATTCATCAATCCCCCCTCCCCCTTTTTTTATTTGCTGCTTGTACATTTTTCTTTTCTTTGTTCTTTTGTTTATTTTTTTTTTTTTTGATTTCTTAAACTTATATAAATAAAATTATTCTCAAATTAAATATATATATATATATATATATATTATTTATTTATTTCCGTAATAGGTATGATAATGTGTATTATAATAATCGGAGTAGGGAAGGTGGAGGAGATGGAATTTAGGGATATAAAACTAACGTAAAAATGACAAGTACAATAGAGGGTATAATAAATAGAACAAAAAAGAAAAAAGAGATAAATAATAAGGAGCAAAATAGTATGGATTTTTTTTTCTTTTTTACATGATTGTACATGCTTGTTCTCGACGGTTATCTTGTAAACCACGATGTGAAGCTGATGTTGCATTTTCATGTTGTTTTAATGCAAAACTGGTTGACTGTAAACGCTCCTTTGCAGCATGATGACCTTTAGCAGCAGCTCGACGATAGCATAATTGAGCTTGTTCAAAATTTCGGGGTGTCCCGCAACCTTGTTCATTATACCATCTAAACAAAACAAAAGCCCAATGATAATAGTTAATACCATGAGTATATCATATGACAGATTAAATAGTGTCACAAAAGAAAAAAAAACAGAATAATATAATATAAATAACCTTACCCTAATAAGAATAATGCTTCATCAAGACCAAGCTCAGCAGCCCTGGAACACCAAAGAAATGAAGCGTCTTCGTTTCGTCCGAGTCCTATTAACCACTGAGACACATCACGTTCTATTCGATCTTCTGTATCATCAGGTCCATGACGATCTTCATTATAGAGTCGACTTAAACCAAGCATACCCTCTGCGTCACCCAGGTGTGCGGCAGATTCATAATAATGGAAACTTTTGCTCATATCCACAGGCACGCCGAATAGACCGTGTTCATACATGTATCCCAGTTGACTGTGGCATTTGGCATGTCCAAATTCTGCACCCCGTTCAAACCAACCTTTTGCTGCACTTGCCCCTCCATAAGGTTGTACCAGTTCTGCAGGAATATCAGCTCTTGGATAAATATTAGCCAATACTTGTGCAAATACACATATTGGTTCTGGATAACTTTTATTAGAATTTTCGGCTGCTTGAGCAAGAAGTGCTAAACTGGTAATCATGTTTTGTCGTTGTGAAAGTTCTCCATGTAAATTCACCTGTGCTAATCGCTGATTTTTTTTTTCATTTGTATAAATAGCATATTTCAGTATTGTGATTTTTTTTATAAGAATCCAGTACTTTTTCTTTCCATCTCCTCTCTCTCTCCCCTTCTACTGGTCCCATTATATAATTTAAATAAATTACTTACAAGAACAGAAGCAACAAGACCTTTTTCTGCTGCTGCCTTATAACTAGCCAAAGCTTCAGTTTCGTTTCCATGACGTTCATGATATTGTGCTACTGCATACATAGCTTCAGGCTTTCCTTTACGTGCCGCAATTTCATACAACTTGAACGACTTGAGAGGATTAGATCGACAACCATATTTTTCTTCATCCATCCATGTAGCTAACATAAATGCTGCTTCACCTACTTCTTCTTTGGCTAATCGTTTAATCCAACGTACACCTTCTTCTTCAAGAATTCGTTTTTTTTCTTGGTTATCCATAGAATTATCAGATTCCAAAGAAAGTAAGGGTCGGATATTTCGAATGGGTCCACTTAAACTGGCACGTCCTCGTTTCATCATATCATTTAATCGTCCATCCATAGTAATAGATGAATCACGACTTTGACGTCGATTCATGTTGATACTCAATGAACCAGTACCACGATGATGTCCTCGTTGTTGTTGTTGTTGTTGTTGTGATTGATTTTGATTCTGTTGTTGTTGATCATTATTTTTTTTATCATAAAGTTGAGAAATTTCTAATAGGTAGTTGGCGTAGTTAAGTTGAACTTCTTTGTCATTGGTTTTTTCAGCCATTTCTCGATAAAGTTTTAGTGCTTCTCGATTGTTCGTTAAACTATAAGATGCTTTACTATACTTTGACTGTGGAGCACGTGTCATTGTAGAGGTCTTTTTTTTTTTAAAAAAAAAAAAAAAAGTCATTAAGTATGAAAAAAAAATATTAATCATAAGACCCAAAAATATAGATTGAATTGTAAATGATCATATGAGAAAGAGTAAAAAAAAAATAATTAATTTACCAAAACACTTTCATTAGCTGTCGTTGCAATGGATCGATTACCATTTATTGATACGGATGGTAAAATACCACTTTCTCCAATACTCGGCGATAAATGATTTCTCATATCTGATAAACTAGTAAAACCAAATGCTCTAGGATCATTGTTATGGGGTGTTGCTACAAAGAGCGGCTGATTATTTTGAGATGGCGGCGGCATAAATTTGTTTGCGCTCGTACCACTATGACGACGAGAATCAATGGGCGAAGTTGTTTGAGGCGTAAGTGCCGCAGGTGAAGCTACTAATAATCCACCTTCTTCCAAAACAGCATTATTATTTTTATAATCATCCATTTCTTTTTCTTCTTCCTCGATAACAGGTGGAGGTCCCAAAACTACTTTTGGATAGGTGGTTGATGTATGTATAGTAGAAGATGATCGTTGAGTTTCAACAGGTGGTAAATTCCAATCCAATGGGGACAAATCCAAAGGGGGTAATAAATCGACCTTACCATGTTCCTCTAGTGTTTTTGATTCTCGTCGAACCAATTCTGTTTGATTTTTATTATGAATAATATTATTATTATCGTCTCCTTCACTTGTCCTTGAACCAGGGTCTCCAGATAAACCCCCACTACCCCCACGACTACTACTCGTTAATAACGACAATGACGATGCAGTGGGAGATGGTGCAGTAGATAAAAACGATGTCACAAATGGCCCAGCTGATTTAGACTTGCCATTAGCATCGTGTTGGGGCACTGGTAATGGTAGTTGACTAATTTCTAACTTCACGGGGTATGGCTCATGTTCTTGTTCAACTGGCGTTATCCTTGAAGTGGCTGAAGTTGTTTGTTGTTGTTGTTTTGATAGTGCTAAGGGTGGTTGCTGGGTTACAGTATGTTTCTGTAAAGCAGTAGAACCAGGAGGTACATTATTTTTTTGTTCTATTTTTTCTTTCTTTTCTTTTTCTTCTTCTTCGTCTGATGATTCAGGATCAGGATTAATTACTCGAAGCGTATAACAGCCTTGACCAGGTTGAACAGTGCCATTATCTGAATAATCATCCTCATCGTCTTCGTCATCTTCATGCGCTGAAGTATCTGATCGTGGGTGGCGATTAGCTTGAGCTGTAGGTGTACTCAAGTGTCGAGTTTGATTATAATCTTCAGCCTCTTGATCTTTATTAAATCGAAATAACGAATTCTTCAATTTTCTATTCGGCTTTGGAATTCTTGGTGGACGTCCATTATTATTATTATTATTGTTATTAATCATACTGGATGATGACGGTTGAGGTTCAGGAGCAGTACGTGAACGAAATGGAAATACATGCGAACGAGAGGTCGATGAAGTATCAGACGCTGTTGTTCGTGACATGTTAATTTTTTTTTTAAGGGAGGTTATTTTAAAAATAAATAGCGTGAAAGTAAAAAAAAAAAGAAAAAAAAAAAGTAAAGCAAAGAGAAATGAACTTATTCTATTTTTAAAGTTTTCTTGGTTGCTCAACGAAACTGTATTTAGTAATCATCAGCAGCCAACCACTCATTAGAACGCCGCCTAGCTAAAAAAAAAAAAAAAAAAAAAGGATTAGCGTGGCGCGCTACCCATTGTTATTCCTTCTTTTAAAATAATGGGGAAACTTTTTTGCCTTCCACTTTTTTTTTAATTGTTTTCAGTAATGATTTGTTTTATATTAAAAAAATTTTTTTTAACTTATTCAGCATCTTATTATTGTGAAGTATAAAAAAAAAAGAAATTTCTGAGCAAAAAAAAAAAAAATGCTTAGCCATGGAATTCTATTACAAACAAAACTGCTAAGTTGCCAAGGTGATCAAATTTACTTTGCCACAACTATTTAGCTCACTAAACTTTAAAAACTGAGGTTCAACAAATAAAAAAACTTGTTTAAAGCAGTAATAACCAATATTGATTTATATATGAAAAACAAGGTTGCATACATGTACATAATTTAATGCGTTATAAAATAATTTAGTTTATTTTGAATTGTTACATACGTAGATGATATAACATTTAAACGATTCGACCTTCAATGATTTCTTTTTTATTATTATTTGATTATTGTATTGTATCTACCCTACTCGTCCTTCTATAATAAAATTTGTACTACTTTTATAATTTTCCAAGTCGTTTATAGTTACCACTTTTATATCTTCTTATGACAAACAAAATACTTGATTAACAAAGACGACTTTGCGTAATTGTGTTTTGTCATACACCTAGAAACCTAAAAGTGTTATGAGTCAATATATATTATACGTATCCCAGAGTTGGTTTTTTAATAACCCGATGAAAAAAAAAAACATTCGAGGAAGAAATGTTTGAATTCATTAAAAAAAAAAGAACAATAGGTATTACGTACCTAATTATATTTTTATATTTTTGTCATGTGGATAATTACAAAACAAGTCAGTTTAGAACTTTTAGCTTTTTTTTTTTTATTCTTCGTCATATTATATTATTTTACAACACCTTGTATTTCATTTATATTAAAAACGACAAATAAAACATACTATCCATACGTCTACTATATTTACTGTTGTATTTTCTTAATTTTGTCATTTCATTTTTTCATAATTAAACATTCAATTACTATATATTTTTGTCTTTTTATATTTAGTTAAATAGTCGAACGAAATATAGACATGTCAAAAGTTTAAAAATTCGCGTTTTTGCTAGTAATCAGGTACATGAACAAGGGGGTAAAGACAAGATACCAGAAACACGACCACTAACAAAAAAAAAAGGAGGACATTTAGAACACAGTTCATAAATCTAGCCCAAGTCTTTTTATTTTTGGCTACCTATTGTCCCGTTTCTGTACATAACACGGAAAAACAAAAGGTAGTTTCAAAATAATTTATGCACGTAAGCATGACCCTCTCATTAATTTATCCTTTTTTTCGATCATTAAATTTTTCAATTCATCCAGCTAATAGATTCGATATAAGTATATTTATGCTACTTATAATATTTACTTCTATTAATTCTACTCCAGATTGAGTTTCTTACATACATCGAATTTCTTACCCAACTAAAGAGCTTTTGGTAACCTGGATGTATTATGGTATATGAAATACAATTTAAGTTCATCTTCACCCTGATTCCATGCATTGAAACAGTACTTTAGAATCAATTCAGTTTTAAGTGCCAATGGGACAATTTAATGCCTTTTTTGGATCGAGCAAAAAAAAAAATAGACATCATTTCTTGATAATACTAAGCGTGATCTTGATCTGAATAATAAACCCTACTGTATTTCCTAAGTTGAACATATAACTTCATTTTGTGACATTATTGTTTCAGCACAGGTTTGTTATACTATAACATATCTGGAAAACTACCTTAATCATTATCAAATGGACAAAGACCATATTATAATTAAACTGTGCTTAAATCACGCTGTTGCTCTTTCTAATAATATCGTCAAACTTTACCAAGAACCTTAAATAATCTGTAACTGATATCATACTCTACTTATGACAGTGATAAATATTAATATATGCAACCAATAATAACTTTATCATGTATAGTTCGTTGACGTCAAAATTAAACTTGTTTGAGTTTTCGAGTTTATCTGGAGATTGATTATCTGGAATTCATGTTTCTACATTGAATTTACGTACTTTTATTTTGTATACTTGTTCAAATTAAAACAATAATTCAATAAAGACAGATTCTTAATTATTAGTTTATTCAGTTAGTAAATCAAAGTCTTCTAACAACGCTGCTCCCTATCTATAGACCCCATCTTTTTTGCTCCAAACAGTAAGTTGAAACTGTTTATTTAGTATACACAATACCTATAAAATTTCTGAGATCATATTATACAGTGGACCCTTTTGATTTCATTTCTGTTAACTTTTTCACATCTCACTCATTTTACGGAAATCAGAAAATATAAAAAAAAAAATGACATACGTAATAAAGTTTTCACATTTTCGTTTATTTTATTTTCAATAAGATCAAAGTGATTGGAACCTGTTACGAGAGGGAAAAAAAACCATGTAATACAGTCATACTATTAATAGTTATATTATAATGTACATCTGTTATTTTTTTTTTGCATACATAATATAAAGTAAAGCATGAATGAAAAATATAATATATTCATGTAGCAATAGATATAAAATATATCTCAATATCCGGTATCGATACTTACTGTACTTAGCCAGGATTATAAAAGTAATGACGAGTGGTCTTTAGATTGGTCTGCCCCTGAAAAACATTTAATTTGCCCTTGTATTTGATCCTTTTTCACACCCCCTCAATTTCCCAAAATATATTACATTTACTAACAGAATATCAGTAAAATAAAGAGAACGATTTATCTAACACGAGTAACAGATAAATTTTTGGTATAAAAAAAAAATCAAGGGTTACATAATAAATTATAATTTGTCTAGACTATAAAATTGCTTTTTTTTTTTTTTTTTTTACATTGGTGATAACATTAAACTATTTGATCTTGAACGGCTTTGTAACTCAGTTAATTTTTCAATATGTTCCTCCATGCCGTTCACCTTTTGTAACAACATTTGTGCTACTTCTTCCAATTTTTCAAGTCGTTCATTTTCATCACTTTCGCCTTGTCGGAGACAAAGTGCTCGATTAACAGGAAAGAAACTATAATTAGATTCCTTAAGACATTCGGATACATAAGATTCTGGTCCCGTGTATTCTGTTCTATCCTTGGTCTTTAAATGTACCAAAAAGAATAGATATTGCCTAATTATTATTATTATTTTGTCATCATATACATTATAAAACTGTTAATTTTTGGAATTCTAGATGATTTATTAATTTATCGATTTTTTTTCTTCATTTTGTTATAAACTTACCAAATGTTATGATCATATTTAACGTGATCCTCAAACCCTTTCTTCGCTATACGTTGAAATTCAACAGATGAAATACTACATATAAAACATGCTAACAGTACACAAAAAAAAAATTCCATATTATATCAGTTTCAACATTTTTGTTTTAAAATTGATTATAATACTATTATAATACTTACTGCTATTCATATCTTGCTGAATTGACGAACGCTCTAGAACACATTGGTAATAGAAAATTAATAAATTAGGATGACAGGGATTCCTCTGCTGCTTTGAAGCACAAACAAAGCAAAAAAAAAAAAGTTTACTTACCATCGCGTAGATGACCGAAAGTGTCAAAAATAATACCGAAAATGGCATTCAACAGAAACACGACCACTAACAAAAAGAACGACATTTCGAATGCAGTTCGCCAACCTCGCAAATCTTCAGGCGAATCCGGTTCTAGAATATCACCTATACCTCCTCCAGATCGAACACTGTATACAAAAGAGATTTGCGTTTAGTATTCATCTCAATCAAAAAAACAAAAATAATTATACAAAAATGCAGTATATGATTATAATGCTTACCCGTGTGATAATGCAGTAACGAAACACTCAGTTAAACTAGAACAATGAAGACCTTTGGTCACGTCAAATTCACCACGGAAAAAGATGTATGCAATAACGCTGTGGATATAAACAACAATTACACCTAGTATACCCTATAAGGTAATATTTTCCATAGAATCTCGATTTAGAAAAGGTTTGATCATTTTTTGTGTGTGTCACACCCATGTAAAAAAAAGAGAGAGAGAAAAAACAGTTTTACTTACGGTTCGGGTAATAGAGCTTACATTCAATGTAATACTAGCAATAACACCTTGTAAAATACGGTCTCGGAATGCAAAATCTAATAGGTGGGCCGAATAAAAACCAGGATTATACAATCCAAGGATTGATAATACAAGCATGATGATATGATATAAAAACGTTTGTTCCCATAAACTTGCCAAAATAAATCGGATATCCTAAAATGGGAATAAATTAGAAATGTTTTTTCCTAATTAACATGCATCCGCGTGTTACGTCAGGCGAGAAATGATTTATTACCTTTTGAGATAAGAACCGTGTCAGTGGCCGATTATCAGTAGCTCTTCCCGTAGTATCTTGGCGGCGTATATCTGTTTCGTTCTGAACCGAATGCCTGTTGACGAGAATTGGCAATTGAATGAAATAAAACTCGGTGGTGGATAACAGCCAAAACAAAAGGTGAAATAGACCCAGAAAAATACGAGCAACGTTTTTAAATCGATAACAATAGCCAATTTGAAAATTGTCACCGACAAGCATATATGATGAGCAGCTCAAAACCAACATGTTGAGTAATATAGTCATGGCATATGATGCACGCCACCATAAAGCACTGTATCGTGAAAGTAGTGATAAATATTGGTTTCGAGCAACTTTTGCATGATTCTCGATCCTATATTTTTTTGTCCAACCAAACATGATAAATAAATAGATCTTTCTTTTTTGTAATCAGTGTCACTGTTGCCTAATAAGTAAGACTTACTCATAAATAATATTACTGGAATGTTGAACAAAATCTTCAATTTTGCCAGAAGGAGAATCTCTGTAAAATATGATAACTTTAATTAGTAATTTTGTCTGTACGTACCCCAAAAAAAATGTATAAAAAAAATTGTTACCGTTTGACACTCCAAAGGAAACGTTGTTTTGTATCTTCACGTAAATATTTGCAAACTTCTGGAATAGGAAATAATACTCTTGAAAGTTGCTTTTCTTGATTATAATCCATTACCACTTCAATCTTGCCGGTATGACTTTGGAAAAACTCAAAAGCTCTATTCCCATCAAGCAGTGTATGCTATATTTAAATATGAGATAGTTACGTAATAAGCTTAAAGTGTATTCATTTACATCATGTTACTATCGTCTTTTTTAGAATTTTACGTACCTGGTTTTCATCAAGGGCTGGCCATAACGTCATTAATAACATACAATATTGAAATCCACAATCCAACTTCTCATATGCATCAGGCGATTCAAGTTGATCAACATTCTTGTCGTATATAGCGTTCATGTTTTGTATTACAACATTAAGGTCTAAAGATGCAGCCATTTCACGGAATATTGTATCACTATTATCGATACCACCTTCTAATAAACTGAGCAAACAGATAACAACTTTACTCTAAATATTCAAAAGATTAGTATATAAAAGAATAATTGGTATAAATGTTATTTCCAAAGCAGATATACATATAATTGTTGATATATACCTTGAGTTCATTGATGAGAGAAGTTGGACAATTGGTGTATCGTTCCCGAAGAATAGTAATAGCAGGATTTAGAATCTTGTTTGCAAAGATGGTTACTTGATTTTCAATGCAACCTTGAGCGAGTTCAGTAATAGTGTCCAGCACTTGAATAATGAGACGCACGTTTTGAATATTACAAATAGGAACAATAGCGTGTAAATATTCCACTACATCTTGTACGATATTAAAACTTTTGATATTATCCGGCTGTCTGGCAAGATACGTTTGCAGATTGATGTTGTGACCTTCCACCATCAATTGGACCGCTCGCATGGTATCTGTCATGGCCTTGAAATCTTCGGATGCAGTACCAAATTCCGCTGTTTCGCTAGCCATCAAATTGGATATTTTTTGGTATACCATGGCAGAGTTTGCTTCTGCCTTTTTCGATTTAATAATACTGGGACCGTTATTGCTTTGTCCGCCATTCAGTAACATTCGTTTTCGAATATGTGATCGGGTTACATCCAGCGAGGACCTGTTTTTCTTTTTTTGTCGTGAATTATCTTTCTTAACCATGGATGAAGCTGGAGATAGATCGACGTTCATAATGGATTGTTGTCGATTCATCTTGTATGCAGCACGTGATAGATGTAGTTGGGCTTCCTTGAGTGAAGCAATACCAGTTTGTAATCGATGATGGAATGAATAAAAAAACCGTTCTTCACTGTAAAAGAAAAAGGACATTTGAAAACAAGAATAAGTTAGCTTCATTTTTCATGCTTTTAACCCAACATCAAATCAAATAAAAAAAAACTCTCTCTTACCGGATACTGTAAAAGTATTCCTCCAACTTATCTTGTACATTCTTGTTTCCACCTTCTAAAAGTGCAATAAGCAACTTCAACGCAGCTTCAAAAATAGGTCTTCGTGGAGATGATAACAGATTTTGAGCAACTAAGGTACAACCCAGTCTGTTTAGTGTATTTTGTGCATGTGTCTTTTTCTTCTCTAGAATTTCATATCGTATTGGATCATCAACGTGAATAATAGTTGACCGTTCTCGGATGTATTGTAAAGGAATTTCTTCGAGTAATTTGATAGTAGATACTTGGTATGCTTCACGGCTATCTTGTCTTTTGATACTCGTAGTCATGGAGAGATAATCGATAAGTGATTTAACATCTTGATCCGAACCTCTTACTGACAAATTAAAGTGAGAGCCTATGTCATTTTTACGATATAATTAGTATAAAAAATGAGATCTTCAAAAGTGCATATATATATATATAACCGAATGTATATCATACCAAGTCGTTTAAATTCACTTTTCATCAAATGACTAACATCCTTATGTGCCATCACAGCTCTTATAAAGCCCTGGAACTTTGTATTAACAGGATCCAATGACCGAAGTTTGACAGTAGTTTGATTTGGCTTGCTTTGTTCTACCGTAGCTTCACGAAGTTTGCCTCGTAGTTCGGCGGGATCGACGGAGCCCCGAAAGCCAGCAACATTAATCATACTATCTAAACATGCCAATACGTGATTAAGAGCAGATCCTTTTGGTGCTGTTGCCATCAAATCGACAGTCAAATCTACTAGTTGGGGACAAAGCAAGTAGAGTGTTTCATCCACTGACGTTTCGACACTCAGATGGTACTCAAAAATTGATCGTAAGAAGACAAGTAATCCCTTATAGACGTAATTCATGGTTTCAGGATCCGAACTTTTGTGTCTTGCATCAATCATGTCACGGTAAGCTGTCTTCATCAGTGTTCGGATGTTTGTTTCATCACTCACTGGAATATTGTTGGATAGAACTTCAGTATTGTCAAGATAAATCGATACGAAAAATCGAAGAATACCAGCTTTAAGACCAAG
Organism: Circinella minor; assembly: GCA_016758965.1. Lineage (NCBI taxonomy): Eukaryota > Fungi > Mucoromycota > Mucoromycetes > Mucorales > Lichtheimiaceae > Circinella > Circinella minor. Next base: position 18,475 of record JAEPRB010000234.1, read on the forward strand.
TGGTGCATCAGGACTTTCAATTACAGCCGTAATATCTCTTAAGCCCAGAATAGTGCGAGCAAACTTGCGTACAGATAAACAAACAAAACGAAAATGTTTTTTTAGCATAATGTAAAAACTGTTCCTTCTTTATCATCATGATAATTTTTTTTTCGTTCTCTCCACTTACCGACTGGCCAAATGTATTTCCACCTTGACCACATATTGCCAAAAGATCCAATAAAGCAATACAATAATCCATACGGTCAATAATAGTAAGATCCATATATGATTCGAAAGGAACATATAATTGACGATTATCCATGATCAGTCGCATTACGCCATCTTGATGCTTCTTAAGCAATTTTCCCTGAGCCTTCATGAAGCCCACAAGCAAATGAAGATATTCACTTTGAAATCCACGTGATAATTCTAAAATTCTTCCAAGGTGTTCTTCTCTAATACGGATACTTATATGTAGATTGTTTCGGCAAATTGGAAGTAGAGCTGCTGCAAGTATTGGGCTGAATGCAGTAACATCAATCAATAAATCAATGTTTTCTAATACAAGTTGACTCTAAACAAATACAAGAATATGAGTACATACATATTTTATGACCCTGAATTACAACTGAACATAATTCCTCTTTTTATCACTATTTACCTGCAAATCCTTATCATCTTTAACAAGTTCATCTAGAAATTCTAAACATGCTTTGATAGCTGTAATACATGCTGACTCTTCATCGGGAAAATCAAGGCTTCGTTCATCAGATGAAATAAGACTTCCTCTTGATGAAGATGACACAGAGGGAAGTTCTTTGAGTGCCCCCATGAGCTGAATGATCATGGCATGAGCACTTAAATTGGTAAAAATCTTACAATAAATGTTACGTTGATCTTGTTGATGAGCTTCTAGATGAATTGCTTCATCATTAAAGTCGATTGTTTTTCCTCGGAAAAGTCCGATCAATTCTCGAACAATAGCTTCTACTTGTGGTAAATGTGTAGGACCCAGACGATCTACCGAGAGAAACGATCCAAGTAATGCTAAACGCTTTTTGACACCATGATAAACAAAGACTTGTTGTGGCTGACTAAGAAGCAAGACTTGTTGTGCCTTGTTAAAAAGATCTGATATTAACAACATAAAAAAAGTTAGACAACATAAAAAAAAACAACGAAATAAATTAATGTTGAGCATACCCTCACTATCATTATAGATACGGTGCATAACAATTGCAGCAATACGCTTAAGAGGAGCATATTGATATTTTAAAATATCTTTGATAATTGGCATAAGAATATTCTCGCGCTGTCGCAAAAGTGTTTCAGCAAATATTGTACTGAGTACTGCATGAGGTGAATGTTGAAGTTCCATGTCCGCCTTACTATTAATTTTGTGAAAAAAAAATAGGTATGATTAAAGGCGACATAATCTTCATTGAATTTTTTTTTTTGGTATAAAGATAATAACTTACGTTTCCATTGCTTTCCATTTTGAAGCCAACTTTTTCATGCGGACATGCAACCGCAAATTAAATATCATATCAAATACTTCTAGAATCAAAATCTTAGTATTCATTACTGGTTGGGTCTCTTCTGTCAAAGTAAATCGTTCCTTCCTATTTAAGTAATATAATTTATCCATATGAGTAAAAAGTATTGAGCTTTTTATATCGAGCTGTTATCTCATTTATTACCATCGCCTTGCAGAATCGGATTTAATTGATTTTAAATGTTCCTCGTTTCTATATAATTTGTCTATCCATGAGTAACATTTCTTTTACAAAATGATATACCATATTTCCCCTTTCTTTTCTTTTTACCGTGCATCGCTTCTTCCGTCGAGAACAAGTATGAGTGCTCTAAATATCCGTTTTAGATCTTCAGCATCTGTGAAAAATCCTAATCGAAGTTGTGCATGCACCATTTTCAAGACAGAAGACAAGAATCCAACCTCATACTTGGCTGCAGTAAACTAATATATTCAAATAAAAAAATCAGATACGTCCTTAAAAGTCTTCCATGTATTCATTTTGTTAACCCTCCCCTCTTACCTGGTGTCGTTTATCATCCAGAAAAACAAGAGTCCAGCGTTTTAATTGATCAAAAAACTCAGGTGATTTGCTTTCAAAATTACTAGTGCCTCCGCTAGGATATTCATTGGTTTCATCCAAGGTTTCATACTGCATCGTGAAATCTGATAAAACGACTTTAGTGAATGGTGGAACATCGATATATAAAACTGTAAAAAAGGAAAGAAAATAAGTTGTCAATACTCTTTTTGCCACTAATCCACAAACACTACAATACATTGTAATATAACATTTTTTTTTTACCTAACAAGAGATCACAGAATTTGCTTCGAATTTGATCCGGTAAACGGACGTCACCTAGGCAAGTCAAGCAAACATCTTTTCCAATGCATCGTCGTATAGCTTCCAATGATTTGGCATTTGTTCCCCATGAAACGGAATATATCAAATGAAGTGCGCTTTCTATGAACACCGATACCGATGCCTGACTCTCTGTCAAAAGAGTATCAAAACTACGCCAAGTTCCATTGTCATGAAGAAAGTTGATTTCCACTGTTTTTGATGTTGCTGCTATGTAACTATTATCTGCATCCTCCCCAAGTAACTGTTCTTGTGGGGACGATTCTCCCATCCGCATTTTAAGCAAACAGTTTTCTGCGGAGAACAAACGGGCCGATATATAATCACGGTGATACATCAACGATCCTTGTTTATCAGTGTGACAGAGTGTACTGAGTAAATCTAGCCCACTCGCTGCTTCATAATCTTGTTTTGTTTCACTGACATATCCATCATCACATCGTACTAGTCGTCGGACAAATGCACGTGTTTTTTCAATAGACAAATTAACCAAAATCCCAACTGTATGTGGACGTGCTCCGGAAATGGATTCAATCACGCCACTATTGTTTTCAAGCAAACGAACAACCATGTCGGTGGCACCAACACCACATGTCAAGTGGCGCATAAACAGTTCAATCCCGGCATCACCTGCAACATGAATGACGTGGTATTGGTTGCGAGAAAGTTGACTTTCATCTTCATGAGTACCAATCAAAAAGACACGCAGTACATTGTAGCAAAGTGCAAGAATCTCTTTTAATCGCTCTTCACTCCCATCATGTAAACTGACAATCGATACTGCATCTTCTTTTGCGCCTTCTTGTTTTGATGTCGTATCGTACCCTAATGAAGAACGTACTTCGTATCGTTTTGCAAGGTCAAAGGGAATTTGGACCATATTGATCACAGTTTCGATTAAACCAATGTCTCGTAATACGGCCTGGTGATCTATTTTCAAACAAAACAAAAAGAAATCAATACAACCTTGCAAAGAGAAATCACATAGTACAGCTTACATTCATTTGCTAGTCCAACTCGAAGAGATGGATCTGATTCCTTGCTATCAGTGCAAAATTCAATTAAGGCATTCTAGATAATATATAATTGATACGAATTAATTGTCGAGTCAATACGTAGGATGTTTATTTCTAGTACTGAAGAAAACGCTTGGTACCAATATGTTGCTCATCAGCTGATATTCATCGGTAGATATTGGGAATCGGCTTGTACTTTCTGACACAAATGATCGATCCTTGCATAAAAACCATCGTAGTTGTGGTAAAAATTCGTTGACGACATTGAAGGTATCTGTAAGTTTGGTGTGAACTAGAGTAATCGAGAAACAGTCATGATAATAGAAATCTTGTGAGGCGGATACTTGAAAAGTTGGTGTTGCAAGTCGACTTTGTTGTATCTGGTCCGCAATATTTGGGTCTGTGGTATAATATCGATCTGCTGCTGATGCTGTTGGATGATGTGTATTATCTGTAGGATCAACAGAGGTTGGAACCCCAGGAACTCCAGACATTCCTCGTTCTAATGGATCCGGGGTCAATGTAAATGTCATAGGTACAGGCGATGTAGATGATCGAATTTCTTCTTCTGCTGCTGCGTGCATCCAACATTTGGTCACTACATGCTGTATACGAACATAGGAGCCAAATGGTACGCCAGAACGTTGAGAATCCGTTGAAACAGGTACAAACTTGAATAAAGTAGCATCATTGTTGGCTTCAACACGCTTTGGATTTTTGACTAGACCAAATGAAAATGTAACCTTGTGAGTGTTCATATCAATGCTGACATTATTTGGATCAATGTACAGATATGCACGCGATGCTGCATGACGTATCCGAATGGATCGTTTCCATTGGACTTTAGAACCGTCTGAAGGATCGGCATTTTCAATCTATACGTTATATTAGTTTGTTTAGTTTCAAAAAAAAGGTGTCCGTGCACATATCCATATATGGTAAATTTACCTCCCAAAACGCTAAAGGCGAATCTGTTTCTTTCGGGTCGAGTGGATTAATAATATGTTTTGTTAGTCGTACACCATTTTTATCCCTATGTTTTGAACAAACTGTTAGTTTTCCTTGTCCCACTTCTCATTATCCATATTCTTTCAAAGTAATTTCCCCATTTACCGTTTTAATACAGATGACTCTAAATAGCCTTCCATTTCTTTATGGTAAAAACGAATGTATTGCCCTGCGTTAATACACTTTGTATTACTTGGATTTGTAAGACTATGTGCGGATCGATGACACTTTAGTGTCCATGATGATATTTGTGTGTGTGTAAACACTTCATAATAATCCGCATTAAACACATTCGAATGCAATGCCTTGGTACCAACGTTCAAAAATCCTTCTGGTCGTAAACACTTGATTGCCACAGTATCACCTAAACGTACAGGTTCGCCATCAACACGAATACGATAACGTGGTACAATACGGAAGTAACCAATTATTTCCTTGGATAAGTTGACTTGGAGATGTGATACATCAGCTTTACAAGTCTGACCCGTTACTGTGAGGTATTTTTTGAAGTGTGCATTATACAGTTGAATCACCTCACCATATAATACAGGAATACCATGTAACCTCCGCCTTTCCGTTTGGTTTTGAGCTCGTTCTTTAGCTACTTTGGATTCCAGGACGCTCAGCTCAATCAGCTCATCTGGTGAACCCTCATAATAAAGAGATTCCCGTTCTTCTTCATCACCGATAAATTGTTCGAGCGTTCGTTGTTCGGAATAAGATTGCTGTGGTTCCACTCGAAAGATGCGTGTACCAATAGATTCGGCTTTAAGTGTTAGATCACCATTACTAGACACAGCTCGTCTTGCACAAGCTCGAGTTTCCAATGGATCCTCGGCGATCAGTTCATTGCCCTCTTCATCATATAAACAGATCTCATCCCCAATGCAGAGAAACTGATCGCTATTCTTGGACATGAAAAATGATATATAAATATATATGTTACTCTAAATATATATATGCTGGAATATAACTTTTTTTCTTTCACAATTTAGTTCACAAGCATATTTCTAAAAGCTCAGCTCGCTTTTTTGGCTCGGTGTGACGGAGGTATAGTTCCGTTGCCGCCGTTTAACCTGTGTCTTTTCAACGTGGGAGTGGGAGAAGTACGTATGTTCATATTATACCACGTAAGTTATGGACAAATGTTATGTATAAAAGCGAATTAATTATAATTAAGAACGAAAGTTAGTTTGTTTCAAGCTTTTTTTCAGTTTGTTTGTTGTTCTAGGCGATGAAAATGTAGCACTTGTTTATCTATCGGCACAATATTTACCCATTACTAAAAGTTTTTTTTGCTATGCATAAATCTTCACTCAGCCAAAAAAAAAACAAAATTGACATCTTGGTAAGCAGGAAAAAGTACCTTGGCGAAAATAACAATTTATGTTATAGTCGCATTTAGATAATCTTGCTATATTGCTAAGTATTGCACTATAAAGAGTAAATTTCAATGCTTACAGTGGATGAAACGAATGATTAAGTTACCCATGCGTTATTGTGTTACCAACCGTTTACTCATAAAATGACATCATAAATATAGAATACATAAGTGATAGTTAATTCTGAAATTATTCATCCTTCTTTATGAGAGCTTGTTACAGTGAGGACTCTATTTTAATATAATATGTACTAGATTTCCCAATTACAATTGTTCTCCAGACAAAAGCCCAAACCAAAATAAACATTGTTGCTTCAAATAAACAAAGAAAATCAACAATGAGTTCAGTTGGGATATCAAAGCTAAACCAAACTGGATTAACAGCCCTGTTATGCAAAGCTGCTATCCCGAATTTTGAATCGCATAATGGGATTTTGATCATTTGAAACAAAATTGAAAACTTCATTTTTTGTGGTTTTTCGTAGAGTACTACAAAGGATGTAGTAATGATACTGTATTGAGCTCTCACAACGATAAAACATTAAATTAATTTTTGTACCTGGCGGTAACGAAGCCCCTGATGATGAGTTGTTGTTAGTCACTACAAACCAATTTACAATAAGGGAAAGTGCGGAAACTTTAAAAAAGACCAGTGTAAAATGTTTTGTTCTGAATATATTGCTGTCTTGGTCATACAATGTCAACTTTGAAATCAATCCACGTACGTAGAAGATATGTCCAATTTTGATTATCAGATTTCTTTTTTTTTCAAAGAGCTTGAATGGTGACCAAGGGGCATATGTGCTTTATTAATTACTGTTTAAATAGACATGCTACATGCCTTTTTATTGGTCAACGATATAACGACAATTAAAAAAATAACACATAGATTTTTTTTTTTGCGGGCAGAAGACCATAGAAAAATGAAGGTTTCAAAAAAGCTGGACTGAGTACTATTCAATTAACTTATTGATGATTTCGCTTTCTGCTGACAAAGAAACTTTTTTTCTATTACGTAGAGAAAATTCGATCACTTTATTAGGGACAATGTCGTATTTTATAAACGATGGATGTATGGTTTCTAAAATACATCGCAACAGCCATATAATGATCGTTTGTATCTAAAGAAGCTTTAAGAAGCAATTATTGTTATCTTAATTTTAAATGATGCCCATTTTTTTTGAAAGAAAAATATTTCGCGCGGCACCCGATTCTTTTACGGGCACCTTCCCAGTCAGGAGTTTGAGACTGGTTTCTTGATATAATTATTGAAAAGATCAATTATCGTTTTATATAGACTACGTACCATTTGTATAACAGGTTCATGTTGGTAGAAAGTGATTTGTCCCCAAAAAAAATATTTCTATAAACCGTTAAAATAATTCTTATTGTTAATAAAATTTCAGGAACAATGTGTCACAGCAATCAAAACCTTGAAATCAATGATGTTATTTGTTTACGTTTTTTAATTGCTTTGTTTGGGGAAATTAAGCACAACCGAATAAAAAAAAAGTAGAAGAATGAAGAAGATAACCATGTTAATATATTACAAAATTTTAACTGATTTTTTCCCTATTTTTGAAGTACTTTAGCAAAAGTACAAAAAGATGGTATATTTGTTTACTTAATTAAGCTTATCTTATATTTTTGTTTCTCTCCGAGCCTATCAACGTATCAGCTGCCCTTTCTATCTAAATCAAGAGAGTAAGAAAACTTGCATTTAGTTTTCTTCTTTTTTCTTCCTTCTTCAGCTTATATCTTTTTGGGGGCGTGAGCTGTACTTAACTGATAGAAAAGGCTATTTTTCTTTCTTTTTACTCTTACATAGCAGCCGTAACCATGGAAGCTGAGAAACCGTTGCCATTTCGACAATTGTTCCTCATTTGTGCAGTACGATTTGCGGTATGTCCTTTTACTTTCATGATTTCGACATTGAGTAATGGAAAAGTGTTTTTTTTTTTTTGCTTATCTATATATACTTAAAGAAGGAGCATGGAAAAATAACATTTTGGTATTTAATTTGTTGCAATATACAGGAACCTATCAGTTTTAGTATCCATATCCCATTTATCTACTTTGTAAGCCAACTGAAACTGACATGACTCTCGTCATTTGATCGTTACACATATGACTAACAATGATAAAAAAAAACAGATGGTACGCGATTTTCATATTGGCAAAGAGACTGAAATCGGATATTATGTAAGTTTGATTACATCAAGTTTCGCCGTTTCACAACTTGCGTCAGGTAAAACAGAGAAAAAAGGATAAGAGGGAAAAGACACTTTTGTGTATGATGACGACGATTACATGTGTGTACATGATATCTATGTGTGAGAGTACAATGATAGATTTTTTTTGTAATACCTAATCTTGTATCAAAAATTTGAATAGCTCTACCAATTGGAATGCTTTCAGACCGTATTGGCAGACGTCCAGTTGTTTTACTTGGTCTAGCTGTAGGGATTATCAGTATCCTTTCATTTGGTTTATCAAAAACATATCAATGGGCACTTTGTACCAAGGTTTTATCTGGATTATTGGTGAGTATATTTATAAATTACTAATGAATATCCAATTCTTTATATACTTAACAGAACCATTATTATATATTATGGATCTTTCTTAGGATAATAATATCGCTGTGTTGAAAAGCATGGTATCAGAGTTAAGTATGGGATACTCAGAAACTCAAAGAGCACGTGCATTCTCCATGTTACAAGTTGTTTTTGGCTTGGGTGGTATCGTTGGTGCAAGTCTTGGAGGTGAGAAACAAAAAAAAATTGTAGTTCTGGGTGATGAATGCTGTGATAGTATTGAAAACTCAAAAATTTAATGGATGCATGATGTGCAGGTTATTTGTCTGAGCCAGTGCGTAAATATCCAAATGTGTTTGGACGGGGTGGTCCAATTACGGACTTTTTGACCGAATTCCCGTATTTTCTACCATGCTTTGCTGCATCATGTATCGCTACTATTGGTTGGATCGCTGGGTTTTTATTTTTGGAAGAGACTTTAATTCGAAAGAAACAAATGCAAGTAGCACAAAATCAAGAACAAGAAGGTCTTTTGACCAACGGTGAAAACGAATCTGAAGATTATCAAACATTCGGCGGGCAATCGAATGGTAATCAATTTAATAAACCGCAGTCATCAGCTACCATCCGTGATGTGTTAACACCTGCAGTGGTTGGAGTCTGTATCACATATGGATTAGCTGCCTATCAAAATGTCTTTTATGATGGTAAAGTGTTTTTTTTTTAGCTCACATGTTGTTCATGCTCAAAGAAAAGCTCTGATGGATGGAGGGGGGCTAAAAATATCTATATATGTACAAATGAAAAAAAAAAAAGATGAAAAAGCTTATGCCACTATCGTTTTATATTTATTATTAGAATTATTTCCTACATGGTCAGCAACTGACCGTGGCGTTGGTGGTCTCGGGCTTAATTCAAATGAAATTGGCACTGCGTTATCTTTTGCTGGAATGGTTACGCTTTTTGTTCAGTTTTTCATATATCATCGCTTAACAGGATGGCTAGGTACTATTCGTCTATTTCGAGCATCTTTGTTACTAAGCATTTTCGTGTTTGGATTACAAGGTTGTGTACGCTATTTACAAAACGGTGACGATGATATCAAATGGTTATTCTGGGTAGGCTTGTTGTTAAGCATTGGACTTAAAACTTTATGTCAAACCGTGGCAATGACAGGGTCTATCATTCTTATTAATAATGCAGCACCTCGCGTGGATGCACTGGGTACAATCAATGCTTTTTCACAATGTATGTATAAGTAACAACAACAAAAATCATTTGCAGGGATGTGGATTACGGGGTTGATTGGTGGTTTTTATGTGGAGGGGAATTAACTATTCAAGAAAAATCAAATACTGAATGGATATGATGATGATATGGTGTATATCTATCTTGGGAAGGGATTCGAAAAGGATATCACGAGATATTGGCAATTTCCGCAGAAATTTAAATACTTTTTTGTTTGCTTTTTCCTTCTAGGTTGTTCTAGTGCAATGCGTGCATTAGGACCTGCTTCGTCCGGCTTTATTTATTCTTCGTAAGTTATTATCATATTTCATTGAGAAAACAAGAGTATCTAGATGTTATGCGGAGAAGAAATATTCAAAGAACTTAATAATAACAATGATTTAAAGAACAATTGCTGCAGTTGGACTCCCCTTTACTGTTCGCGCACATCTTAGTTGGGTTATTTTGAGCTGTGTTGCTATAATGACATATACTGCTAGTATGCAGCTTAATACAGCAAAGTATATTTCGAAACCAAAGGAGTAGAAAAAAATAATTGGTGCTTATATAGTTACTTTCTTTTTATTAATGTAAATAAATATACCAATGATTCGCTATGATGTTATAATAATACCGAAAAAATAAATTAATACATATTTCTAAATGTATTCAAGTGAATGGGTTACAAAGAAAAAGGTAGACCTTTTTTTTTTGGGGGGGGAAAGGAAATCTATATATATATATATATATAGAGAGAGAGAGAGAGAGAGGGATATATTGATAAGAAGTACATATTACTCTTTCATTTTTTTCCTTGGTTCATTTGTTGTTGTTGTTGTTGTTGTTGAACATAATAGTATCCCATAGTAGGTTGATACGTGACGAACATGGGAGGATAAACGTAATATGTTGAAGCAACCATCATGGTGGCAGGAACTTGTACTGCAACAGGTTCTTGAGCAGGAGCAGGTGTCTATAGAACAATCACATCATGTAAATATTAATTTAAAATGACAGAAAGGTTGGATGCAACTGATTATTAGTTTATAGCTTACCTTCTCCTTGCTCTTGGAAAAGTGTAAACCGCAAGGATCAAGTCCAAGATTACCCATGGTTTATCAAATAGATGGGAAAGTGTTTTGTATATGAAAGAAAAGGGATAAATACATTTGCTCAACAAGTGCCTTTTATATCTTTTCTTTGCTACGGTCAGGTCATACGCTTCTAGATATTAGAACAGATGGTTCAGACAAACCCCCTTCCTTCTTATCATGAAACAAGCGACCGCGTGGACATTACTCTTTTGCCTCTTTATTGTCAACGAAGTAATAAAGGGGGGCATCGTAAATACCAATGTTGGTTTTTTTTGTGAGATGTGGGGCATGACAGGTGGGCGGCGCACATTTCTGGCCAACCAAGATTTGATCCGTGCTTTTTGTTTAGTTATCCTGAAATTGGGGGGACAAGTAACATGATGACATTTATTATATACTATTTTCTTCTTATGATCATCCCTTTATCACTCCATTTCATTATACACGTACCAAATATAACCACTGCCTTTCTAAATACAGGGCTATGTGATAGAAAATCAAGATGAAAAGTACATCCAAGTCTCGATGTCTCAATTAAAAAAAAAGGCTGCAAACGAGCATAAAAGCCAATTGGATATTTGTATTTTTTTGTTACCAAAAGAAAAAAAAATATATATGAAAGGGAATTCTACAATTGAAAAGCGTACATGTTGTGTAATATATATATTGGTACGTGATTTGTAGTGTGTGAGAAGGGGGGAAAGGAACTGTGAAAAGGGGAATTGGGGAAGGTTGTTTTTATAGGTAAAAAATAATAATAGATGGGTGCAAATATATGAGGGGAAATGGAGGTTTTTAACTACAATGTTCGACTGCTATACTTTTTTATACATACTTATATATATATATATATACATATATATTTTTACATGATATTACATTTGCTTTTTGATGCTTCTTCGTCAGCAGGTTGTTGTGGTTGTTGTTGCTGCTGTTCAGGAGTAGCGGGTGATTCTTTTTGAGCTGGTGGTGCTTGGCCGGATGCAGGAGCTTGAGGATTAACTTCACTAGCAGCCAATGGAACTGGCATTGCTGGTTCAGGTCGTTGTACGGCTGCTTCTTCGGCGGCCTTTTGTTGTGCTTGTTGCTCAGCGAGTTTTCGTGCATTTTCCTGTTCCAATGCCAAACGAGCAGCCTCTTCATCGGCAGCTTTTTGTTGTGCTTGTTGCTCAGCGAGTTTTCGTGCATTTTCCTGTTCCAATGCCAAACGAGCAGCCTCTTCATCGGCAGCTTTTTGTTGTGCTTGTTGTTCAGCAATTTTACGAGCTTCATCTTCTTCGCGTGCCTTACGCTCTTCTTCTTCCTTACGAGCGGCTTCAGCTTCAGCAACTTTACGGGCTTCTTCCTCTTCGCGTGCCTTACGCTCTTCCTCTTCCTTACGAGCGGCTTCAGCTTCAGCAAGTTTACGGGCTTCTTCTTCTTCGCGTGCCTTACGTTCTTCTTCTTCCTTGCGAGCAGCTTCAGCTTCAGCAACTTTACGGGCTTCTTCCTCTTCGCGTGCCTTACGTTCTTCCTCTTCCTTACGAGCAGCTTCAGCTTCAGCAAGTTTACGGGCTTCTTCCTCTTCGCGTGCCTTACGTTCTTCCTCTTCCTTACGAGCGGCTTCAGCTTCAGCAAGTTTACGGGCTTCTTCTTCTTCTTCGCGTGCCTTACGTTCTTCCTCTTCCTTACGAGCAGCCTCAGCTTCAGCAAGTTTATGAGCTTCTTCTTCTTCACGTGCCTTGCGTTCTTCCTCTTCCTTACGAGCAGCCTCAGCTTCAGCAAGCTTACGGGCTTCTTCCTCTTCACGTGCCTTGCGTTCTTCCTCTTCAGCAAGCTTACGGGCTTCTTCTTCTTCACGTGCCTTGCGTTCTTCTTCTACCTTACGAGCAGCCTCAGCTTCAGCAAGTTTACGAGCAGCTTCAACTTCAGCAAGTTTGCGAGCTTCCTCTTCTTCGCGTGCCTTACGCTCTTCTTCTTGGCGGGCTGCTTCTTCTTCGGCAAGCTTACGGGCTTCTTCTTCTTCCCGTGCTTTACGTTCTTCTTCTTCTTTACGAGCAGCCTCCTCTTCAGCAGCTTTCTGTACAGCAACTTCTTCAGCAATTCTCTTTGCTTCAGCATCGGCTTCAGCCTTCGCTTTTACCACCTTGGCAACAATACCTTCAATATCAATAACAGCAGTGTTAATAGCGGTTGCAATGGCAGCACTAACGTTTTCAGTCATTTCGAACTTGGGCAACTCTACTTCGGACTTCTTTTGTTCCTCGGCGGGTTTCACCTCTTCTTGCTTTTGTTCAGGTTGTTCCGATTCGACATCGGATTCGCGTTCTTGCTTTAACTTTTCCAAAAGAGCTGAGGTATCGATAGAGCCTGAGTTTACTACAGTCTTGATAGCGGCTTGAACCTTTGGATCAACTGACACGTGATCCTCAGCCACCGATTCTTCAACAGTAGGAGCGGGAGCTTCAACTTCTTGTTGTTGCTCGGTTACATTAACGGGAGTATCTTCTGACGACATATTGAATTATTTAACTGATAAAAAAAATGGAAGTGTGTTTTTCGGGCAATATATAGAATTATTTTATAAAAAAACAAACGAAAAAAAAAAGAGAGAGAGAAATAAGAAAGAAACAGAAGAGGAAAGAAAAAAAAATGCAATAAAAATAGCCGGATCCCTCAATCCCGCACTTGGTAGTAACCTTTATGAGTAAACATCGGAGAACCTTGGAAGGTTGTGTGTATGTTCCGGCCGGTAATCTCTGATCAAATAATCTTGTTGATGTCATTGGATCTGAGGTATTATATTTCAAATAACACTCAGCAAAAACACAGAGAACCTGGTCCACTAATCTAACCAGAAAACAAAAAAAGAACTTGTCTGGGCTTTCCCCAACACAAAATGCATTATCTTTTATCATATAATATATTATTTTCAACCTGTATCAATAAAAAAAAATATTCATTGTGGCAACTGCTTCTTTTCTTGTTAATATTGTTGTTGGGGAGCATGGGAATTTATGGTCATTCCTCGGGTTATTGACACCATCTGACTTGTCTGTGCAATTTGTCAAGATACACTTCTAGATTGATATATAATTTAATAAGAACGGTGGAAGGTGGGACAGAAGAGAAGATAACATTAAAAAGTTATTTTTTCGCTGTTATGAACCAGCTTCCTTGATCCCTGCGTTTTTTGTCATTTCTTTTCTCCGTGAATGTTTAGATATATGGATTTGATCGCAGGATGATGTTTTCTTCCTGGCCACAGTAAGGATACCCGATATTTTAACATCCCCCAATTCGGCTTATTATTTCGTTCTTCTTTTTATTTCATAAGGGTGCCAGTAAATATAACAAACCCTCCATGTTAATGTTAAAGGTCTTTCTTTAGTATTCTTGCTTTTCATCATCCCCGACCAGCCACTTTCCGTTCCTTAACGATTACTACGTGTGGTAAAATAACCGAAAAAAAAAGTCAAGGTTCCGAGAAAACCTGTTGGTGAGGAGTTCCGTTTGTGTTTCTATTTTTACCTTTTCTAACCTTTTTTTTTTTTTCGAACTTAAATCAAAATGGCGTCCCAACCGATCGCATTTCATTTGCTCGAAGAACCTCTTAAAAAGATTGTTGAAACTGGTACAAATAAGAATGCTGCTGATATTATGTGTCCTATAGACAAGTGCAAATGTCTTGTCATTAAAAAAGGTGCTGCCACCCTCGTTGAACGCGACGGAAGCAAGGTAAATATATATTTATTCTTTTGTATACCCAACAACAAAAAGGAAAAGCTATCTCTTCTTTTTATTATTGCTATTGTATTGCAAGTCGTATGGACATTGTAAAATGGACAATCATTAAACGAATGAAACTTTGTTTTTTTTATATGATAGTTAGAACTACCAGAATCAGTACTCGGAAGCAATCTTTCCGAGCAACTAAAAGGTTCAACAGAAATGCAGTTTTGGCGCTTGGGTAACATGATGGACTTTGAGAACGTTGGATTTTCAAAAACAGTTGATGCTGTAAAATATTTATCTTGCGCTGATTGTGATGTGGGTCCTATTGGATATCATGACACAAAGGAGAGTCCAAGCGAATTTTTGATTAGTATCCGTCGTGTTCGTTATCGATTTTAATATGCTACTGTCATTGATCCGATAAAATAATATAATGGAATCAGGTAAAAATAAAGATATCATATGAGCTTTTTTTTATATGCTTCGATTCAGCAGAGAATAAACTGATTTATTGGATATATTTATCGTTTCTAGGACCCTTTCTTTTTTTATATACCATTTTCTTTTCTTATTGTTATGTTATGTGGATATATGTGGATGTATGTAGAATAGTATTGTATTAATTGTTGGATGTATTAAAATTTTATTTGATTTATTTTTCAACTGTTGAAATTAGTCTAATGAATTTTCCCAAATGATCAAGAAACACAATATACCAAAAGAGTGGTTTTAATTATTAGATCATATTCTCAGAAAGAATTTGTTGGGAACACAGATCATACACGAACACATGAAAATGTAAACTCGCAGCACATTTTTTTGCTGGTACCACTATTTTTATCAAACAAAATATGAAGCACTTGTGTCAAAACAAGTGATCAAAATTGTGCAATAAGGATAGTTTAAGTTTTTTTGTGCCTTCAACAGTTGACAAAAAAGAAACATCTACGGTAATATGATCGCTTATGATGATCTTCTACTGTGTCATTAACAACGCCATTGATAGAAAAATTTGTGCTCAAATTAATACTGTAACGGTACGCACAAAAATCGAATTATTTCATACAAACAACACTAGTAACCATACACTATATGTACTTTTATAACGTTTATTCTTTTACTATTGCATATCCATATTAGAAAAAAAATACACAAATATATAATTTGTAATAATTTTCGATAAACTTTTGTTTTTAGGTACAGAATTTCCTGAATTATATATCATAGCAACTACAACAATAATGACTTGCTATTCTTATCTGGAAAGATTTACTCATACCGTTGCCATAAGAAATAGCATTTGTTGCAGTTTGCTATATTCCGCGATATTTTCACAAGCCAACAAAATTATCCAACTGATATTTGATTAGTGAGCTCTACATTGAAAATATCCTTATCCTAGACCAAAGGTTTTTATTGAATTTTCTGATCGACTTATTACGTAGCATACCTGTTTACAGTTATTACAGTCGGTTTATCCCAATAGTAAAATGTCTATTTTTGTTGCCATGATTGATAATTAATTTGCTTTTTTTTTTCATATATGAAAATGTACTTAACTTTTATTTTTTTATTGTTTATTTATTTACTTGCGTTCTTTTCTTTCCATTATATATTGTAGTAAGTTAACTATCAAGTACTAATCACGTATCATACCATAACCATAATCACTAAAACTCGAACGTGAATTAATTTATCATATTACGTAAAATATTTAGATATTTAAATATTTTTTCGTTTTACTCACCGTTTCTTTTCCTTTATTTTTTTATGGTAAGTTTATCGTTATCAAGATTCACTTTTATACGGATTATATGGCTACTACGTATATATCAAGAAGCTGTTAGTCAGTTGTATTTATGCATATCGCTTTTCTGCCACTTTTTCCCCTGAATATTTTTAACTTTTCCTGTTCAAGTTTGTTCATATAATGTACCCATCCATTGAGTGGTAATTCTATTACCATGGTTATTGCATACAAATTACAGGATTTTGCTTTCGATTACGCCTACAAACAAAAATTTTTCATCTAAGTACTTTTTTTTTCATGCTTGGCCTTTGAATTTTCGACTACAAACTCGCTATTTTCGCGAGCGGGTTTAGAAAATTAAAGTCTCACTCACGAAAATAGCGAGTTTGTAGTCGAAAATTCCCTTGCTCTTTGGCTAAAATTCAAAGGCCGAGCATGAAAAAAAAAAGTACACAGATGAAAAATCTCTGTTCGTAGGTGTAATCGAAAGCAAAATCTTGTATATTACCATAACATGGAGGTACTAAACTTCATTATACTTATGAGCTCTTAGGTGTTTCCTGGTTATTTTTTGGTTTCTCCGTATCATGCTCGCATTGTTTAGTCATTATTTATTTATTTCATTGATTGTATATTTATAATTAACTACAGTACTTTGAGTGTACAAATTACAGTATATAATCATAATACCCAGATCCTCCTGGCTTATAATGATGCACTTACCTATAATGGATGGAACTAATTTTTCTTACAGCCTGTATGGTGATCTCCATCTATATACATATATAAGTTACTGGTATTCTTGTTTAGTTTTCTATATTTATTTTGTAATACGTTTACCACAATATTGTTAATCTGATGTATATATTTAGGTTATATGATCACGGTAATTCAGTTGCTAACGATTTGCTACAGTAAACATGTAAAATTTTTGATATAGTATGTCTTATATCGTCTTTGTTTTTTGTTCCTATTTTTATATATTTTTTCTATCCATAACAAGTTATAAAGCACATATAATGTGTATGTGTCAAAATGATAATTTTGAGATTGCTAACTAAACATATTATTGATCACCGATTCTATCCATATTAAAAGAAAAAAACAAAACACATCATACATACAGTACGTATAAACAAACAAATAATACAAATAAATAGACGCCCTACATACAACATCAGGTGAGCAGACCGTGAAATAATATACATTAGCCTTACTTTCTTTTCAGTTTCATAATACCTATGATCGCAGCAAAAAAAAACAAAAAACAAAATACCTATGTAGCAGCTCTTTTTTACTCTAAAATCCACATTTAGTGCCATGGCTATGTTTTTTAACAACAAAAGAAACCAACCAGTAAATCAATCAATTCTATATCCGTGCTGTATTAACACTTTGTCACTTTACTACTGCTGATAATAATAATTCATTCTAAACAGGTTTTTCTCATCCTTCTACTTGTGTTTTTTTATCACCTAATGAAAATAAGTAATTGATGAGTCTCATCGTCATTTTATAAAGATATAAGATAAATGAGATAGTGACAAGATTGATCTGGATCTTTAGCCATTTCCTACAAAAGTCCAAGCACGCAATTCAAGAAAAACAGTATCTCGAGTTTGGATAATATGATATAAGAATATTCTTTCTTCTGTGATGTTGAAACGGTAATTCATTAAAATATTATATTATTTCGTGTGCAAGTTCAATATTACGTTTTTCGTTATAAAATTACACAACGTGTAGTTGCTTAATATGTACATCCAATGATTGAGAGCACATATTCAATTGAATGCAAGCTGCTTGGAATACGTGTTGCAGTTCTTGTTCTTCTTGATGTTTATAAATTTCATCATGTTGCTATCATAATTGGCAATAGTGTGAATGTTTTCGACTTGAGTGTGGTCCGGTAGCATATTTACCATAATAGTTTTACAGCCAGTACGTAGTCTTTTTTTATCACTTGGAGATCGTTTTTGGCGTTATGTAACGCGGTTTCTTTTACTCCATCCAAAACGGACATTATTGACAGCCTTGTAATCATATTGTGTTTCTTGGTACTCTCTAGAATCAAGTTAGAAGATCTGGATACGTATTACAATGAATGACTGAAATTTCGGTTATCAGAAGAAAATTTTATACATTATTTGTGGTAGTGTATCGGGTCATCGTCGATACTGTTAGTATTAAACATTATTTGTAATTATTTAGTTCTTTATATATAGTTTAATTTCAATATGTGTATGTTTGCGAATTAGGTAGAAAAATTACTTTACTATACAAGTTTTTGGTACTTGATAATTTAGTTGCATCCAATATCTTGAAAAAGTGTGTCGGGGTGCAACTTTTTTCATGTGTAGGAGCAAGAACAAAATAGACAATTCCTTATAAATTTGCTTACACACGATACTTTATTATGTCAAAAACTAATTTTACACACATTCCAGAATACGATCAACGAATAAATCTCGATACCCTCAATAGTACTGTATTTACTTCAAAAGGAATAATGATAAAAAAAATTTTAATGCTAAATGATTTGTATTTTTAGTATTCAGCCCTTCTGATCGCTGGCGATCATTAGATAACAATGATAACAATAACACGACCCGATCAACACAAGCCCAACAGGAATCCAACACTTCTAAATCTATAGCAGTCAGTGAATGCAATGGCAACACTAAAAATAACTTATATTGTACACCATGTAAAAAGAAATTTAGTAATGAGGCAACCTTTCAAGGTCATTTGAAAAGTGCAAAACATATTGCAAACGAAAAGAAAAACAAGCCGAAGAAAACAGGTAATATATATATATATATATAGGTGTATGAACGGGAATGGAAAGTGAAAAATGAAAGGATAAAATCAAACATTAATTGTATTTTTGTACTTTATAAAACATATATAATAGGAAGCATTAATGCTACTGGTCGTCAACAACAACAACAGCAACCTCAAGATCCAGCAGTGAAAGGTACATTAATGAATAATAACCTTGTTAGATGATATAAAAAAGGGAATTGGTAGCTTATGTCATTATTAATTAGATGGATTGAACAAACTGAAGCAAGCAACAACAGTAGCAAAATCATCTAATCCTGTACCTGCAGTAGGTGTTTTATGGAATCTCAGTAGGAGTACGTGTTTTTTTGAACAGTTGTTATTCATGTGATTAGTGACACTAATATGGATTATAATAAAATAGCTTTTTATACATTAAAACGACCACAAAATACCTATCAAGCGTTACAACAGCTTATTGAAACACTCGAAATTCTTCAATCTTCATCAACACCAATTACTGGACTTACACCCTCACAAATTATGTCCACTTTATATGCCTCACGGCTAGCACTTGCACGGTTATTGTGCATATACAAGACAGATACATCCATTAAGTTGGCACATACATTATACTTAGATGCATTACAGGATAAATGGAAAATTGATTGCAAACAATTAATAGCAATTGCTCAGGTATACATGCCCATTATATGGATATTTTAACAAAAAAAAACTGACATTATTATCAAAAAAAAAAAACCATAGGAATGTGATAGTATACCAATGGATGGAATAATGGCCGAATGTAGAAAACTTGGAATTCGATATATTGAACGGGAAGAAAAGCGGGAAGTACCAGCTCCAGCAAAATCAGATAAGAATCAATCATTTGTTACCATTCTTACTGAAGCTATTGGAATGTTTCAAACTAATAATCGTGATGATGATGATCAACGTGTCAGTTTTGGTTCTGATGAAAGTCGGTTCACTACTTCTTCGAACAACATAGCCATTATTTTACTTAATTTAACTACAATTGTATCCAAATATGAAACTGGGTAAGATATGTATTTAAGTTTGTAGTTTTTTTTCTGTTAATTTCTTGCCCAGGATGATAGATATAATAATGTTCTGCTTTTTTTTTCTGACTTTGTTTAGATATCAAGGTCATATTTACATGGATATTATATCTGAAGTGAGTAATTCCGGAAATGGGAAAATGTTTACATGTATTGAGATGCGTGTGGGGGAGGCGGGATAAGGTTAGAAGGAAGCATGATCGTCTCAAACATTTTTCTTTTTTAAGATGTATGAAAAACGTGCCAAATTGCATCAAGCATGCCAAGCACGAGTGATCTCGCATAAAATAACAGATGATAAAATGATTGGCTCATGGAGCTTGTTTATCGCGTTGCTACTTGCACTCGAAATAGGTAATAAACAAATAGATTAACATTGTCAATATGCTAATCGTAACTATATCTAACATGGGTAAAACCCATTATTTAACCTTAGACGATTTTGTTCGTGTGGATAATATATTAAGTACCATTGAAAATGAAGATTCCCACTTATTATATATAGATCTACAGGTAATATTTGAAATACATTTTATATATAATATATACTGACGTATATAAAATTTACAAGAAAAAACCAAAGAGGGAAAACAAAACGTATCCCACGTTTGAAGCTTTAATTAACATGGGACCTACAATCTTCATATGTTAAATTAGGTACTTGTTAGCCTATCAAAAGCACGTAAAGAGTGTGACTATAGAACACTCAAGTATGTGATTCCGCACCAATTGGAACATCTTGAATTGCTTCTGGAAGATAATGAAGAAGAGTGTGAAAATATGATACTCAAGCGGCGATTAATAGATCCAATGAAATGTAACGAAATGCTTCTTCGGCTGCAAATGCTGTGTTGAAAAATTAAATAAAAATTTCAGAATCATCCCAAAAAGGGCTTCTATCCGATGTGAAATGAAAAAATTTCGGAGCACGTTATTTTGAACAATAAGACTTTGTTTTATTTGCGGACAATCAATATTTTTGAGTTGCTGAGCTCGTGTACCCGAATAAGGGTCCTAAACTTTTTTTTTTCATTTTCTGTTAAACTCTCCCACACAATAATATCTTTATTTGGACAGTCTTAACTTTTTTTTTTTACACCTCCTTATCACGGGATAAATAATAAAAAACTTTGAAATGTCATTTGCCGACTTACAATCAGGTTGGCTACATAAATTGAGCTGGGTGAATATACATCGTTCCTGGAAAAGACGATACTTTACTTTGAATGAAAAGGAACTACGCTATTATAAACATCAGGTACAGTAATAAAGTAATGTAAAAGAAAACAAAGTTTAAACTTTCATAACAATTAGAAAAAAAAAATTAAGCCAAAATCATATTTTTTTAGGGTGATATACGACCAACAGGAATTATTGATCTTAAACATTACCGAGAGATAAGTTCATGTTCGACAAAATACTCCCAGTGGTCATTTCGAATAGAATCAGCGTGTCGTCACCATGCTAGTCATATTCTGGCAGCTGATACTGAAGATGAAAGAGATATTTGGATGGAACGAATCCGGTCTCATATACATAAACAACATAAACAACATACAAGTTGCACCGGTAGTAGTGGTTATCATGAATATGCTGTACACGCGAGCAATTTTCAGCGTCAGCAGCATCACCAACAACCAGGAGCACCTTATCAATCAACTACAACTCCACTGTTAAATAATGAAAGTGTGTTGGATAAATGGTTGGAGCGATTGGATTTGCAAGATAACAACACTAATGGAACAAGTAAGTCTTCAATAGCATCAACTTCACCACCATCGTCTTCATCATCGTCGCCAGGGAGACCACATGTCATTTCAACATCATTACCTAAAAATTATGTAAATAGTCAAAGTGCAGCAACAGTTACTGGTTTTGATCATGCTCGCCCTTTGTCACCAGAATCACCATCCTCATCCATTTTTACTACTGGTTCATCATCAGTAACTCTATCACCTCCAAATTTTGGTGAATCAACTCCCTTGGTTACTCCTCTTTCTACCAACAAGAACAACGACAATGGTGATTCTTCAAATAATAATAATTCTGCCTCATCGTCATCTTCAACATCAAAAGCATCTATGCTTGCCAATGCATTTGCAATTAGTGCTCGATCAAGATTAAAAAAGCGTGTCACATCCTCTTTATCCGATCAACAACAACAACAGCCACAGCAACCCTCTTCTCCGCGAACATCAAACGAAACAACGACTAGTACAAGATCAAGTATACATCAACAAAATAATAGTAATGAGCAATATTGGTCAACATCTTCTTCTGGATTAGATATTTTCCATTTTGAAGAGGATCAAACAATATCTAATAGACCTTCTTCTATTGGTAGTACTGTAACTTTACCACATATTATCGATACAACAAAATTTAATAACAATCAATACCATCCTACAAATAATCGTTCTTCTATTGAATTTTCTACTGATATTCCGCCACCATTTACTGCCCCCCCTCCTCAAGCTCCTCTTCCTCCGCCGCCAAGAAATAATAATATATATCGTCGATTATCCACCCAAACTCATCAAACAACATCATTATAGAAAGCAACAAGAAAAAAATACCTCTTTTTTTCTATTATATCTATCAATCCTCCTTATTTAATCATTCAATACTTAATTACGTATGCGCCCTCCTGCGTATATCTGTATACATCATTATATGTTTTGCTTTTGCTTTTGATTTGTCTTGGTCGTTGTTGTTATTGTCGGAATAATATATATGAACTTTAGAGCACAACCCGCCAATTCCCTCTTTTTTCTTTTTGTTACACTTCATTATCTGCCAAAAGCTGGTTTCTTTTTCAGATTCATAATATTTTTCTTTTCCCCTTCCCTTCTTTTTCATTTTATTAATTTCATTTACATTTTGTATTATAAATTACGAATAAGTAAAATAAAAAAAAATGATACGATTGTTTAATCAATTATCTTAAAGGTTCCTTTTCTTTTTTAGTCTGGTGACATTTATTTTTATATTTTTGGCGTAAATCATTTTCCGGCCCGATAATTTAATCATCGAAACACAAGAGTAAAACAAAGATCGACAAAATAGAAAAGGCTATTGCATGTAATTTTATGACGTATGTCACTTTTTTTCAAAAATGCTTATCAATTCAAATAGCTGTTTTGACATTATGGATAAGCTAATTCCTATTAATAATAATAATAATAATAATAAAAACGCATTCCATATATATCCCATTTGTTTTGATCAGCAGGTAATAAAAAAAAAAGCGGTTGAGCTTACTTTTAACTTTAACAATCTCCTTATCATCATGTAACATAGTAACAACGAATATAATTTGACAATAAATAGAGTATAATATGAAATTATTTAGTTTTTTTTTTTATATTTTTATTGAGTCATTTTTAGACACCTAGTAAGAATCAAACCGAGCAAAAACGATATTTTTTAATCTATTATAACAAAATCAAAAAGTTACAACTGAAACATACTAAATAAAGTCAACGCTAGTCTTAAGTGCCATGTGTTTTATTGTAATTTTTTCGCCAAGATGTCCTCAGTGCCTATTATAGAATTCTGGAACCAGAAATCACATATGATTGGCTTATCTTGGATAGCTATAATGCATTTTTTTTTTATGTAGAACTGTTGGCGGAGGAAACAACCATATTAGACAATAACCTTTTTTTTCTTCTTTTTTTTTCCACACACTATTCTCTATTTTGTTTTTATTTGTCATTGTTAATTTTTCATCTCGATGAATATGAAAAGTATATTTTCAAAGAAAATTACACCTACTACTATTACGACTAATGTCGGTAAGTATAATTCTAATGAATAAGTAAAAAAGGGAAAAAAAATGAGAAAGAATGAGAAAGAAAGAAGCAGAAGGTTTTTACTTTCTTTTTTCTAAAAAAAAAATATTGTTTGTTAAAAAACAATACATAATGTTCACAATAATAGAAAAAGCTACGGATTCCTCATTACAAGAACTTGATTGGTCTTTGGTTTTCCAAATTTGTGATGTTGTAAACAATACTGAACTAGGTGCAAAAGAAGCACGGAAATTATTACAGAAAAAGATGCTTTCAAACGAACCACAAACACAAGTACTTGCACTCGAGGTATTTATATTATATAAATAAGTCTGGAAGTATATATATATATACATGTGTGTGTGCATGTCTGTATATATATATAGGTTAATAATAACCTATGTTTTTATAATAGGTCTTGGATGCATTATCCGAAAATTGCCATCAGAAATTTATGCGTAAGTTGTTTATTAAAAAAAAAGTGAAGGGGAAAAATAAAATGAAAGAGCTAACGAAAAAAAAAAAAAAACTAACTAATATATATATATATGAACATTATATAACACATGACATGAATGTATTCAAAACACAACAGCTCAACTTGCTGCAAAGTCATTTGCTGAAGATTTGGACACATTAGCTGCAAAGGTAAATTATAGCAAAAATCACAAAACAAACAATAGGGAATGGAATTAAAGTGGAGAGTTTGGGGTGGAAGGGGTATAATAGCGGATCAAAAACTATATTACGTTTTTTAAGAATTATCACATATGTGTTAAAAGGAGAAAGAATGAGGGATAAAGAGGGGTTTTATATTACTAATTAATGGATTTCAATAATGATGAAAGAAATAATAAAGAGGGGGAATTTAAAATACTAAGTTTATTTTTAATATAATATTAATATTAATATATTATATTTAGTCTATGGATGATCGGGTTCACAGTAAACTTATTCATTGCTTACAAAGTTGGCTCAGTCGGTTTGGATCGGACGGCTCATTAGTAGGTGTACAGCGTGTTTATGAGAGGTTAATGAATGGCCAACCTAATGGAGGAGAAACAAGAGGAGGAGGTACGGGATTAAGAACCCGTGGCACAACAGGATCTCGGTTCTATAAACCCGTGGGGAATCAACATCAAAGAGTAAGTTATTTCTATTCTTTTATTGGTCTGTGTGAATAAGTGTGAAAGCACGGAAAAGACCTACCCGAGGGGGAAGGAAGTGTATGATAAACATATATACAAACGTTACCTCCCCCAACACCAAAAATTAAACATTATTATAATTTATCAACCATTATCTCTTCGCCAATTATTATTTACCATTATTCTAATCAACAACAACAAAAAAAAACATTCGACTCTTTAGCAACCACCGACAGAAGTATTACATCATTCGCAACCTGTCGATGCGATGAATGATGTTTTACTAGCTAAAAATAATGCACAATTATTTTCGCAAACACTCGCGTTCACGGACCCGACTCAAGAAGATATTTCAAAGAATGAGCTTGTACAGGTAATAAATAATATTAATAGTATTATAATTATTATTATTTATATATAAATAGTGATGCATAATAGAAAGAGAAAGAAGGAGGGTTTTTTTTAAGATCTTTCTTTATTTTCTAATTTATTATTATTATTATTATTATTTTGTTCTAATAATAATAGGAATTTTTCGCAAAATGTAAAATGTTCCAAAAAATCATATCAGGTCATCTTCAAACCTGCACGGACTCAGACGTCATATGTAAGTATAAAAATAATAATAAAACAGGAGATGAAAGGGCGGGGGGAGGAGGCTAGTATGTTCACTTGCATATTTTTACTCTTGTTTTTTTTGTACACCGTTGTACTGTTGTCGGGATGTGTACATTTTATATAAAGAGAAGAGTAGGGAAAAGGGGAGGTGCCGCAAATAATATATCATACTGTGTAACATTAACTTTAAATTTAAAAAGCTTCGTTATTGGAGGCAAATAGTGAACTTGTCAATAGTTTCAAAGCTTACGATGATATGTTGGAGCAAGGTGCCGTGAGCGTAGCAACTACAAATTCCGAGACATTACACAATCGTAGCACTCGTCAGCAGAAACAATCGGTAAAAGTGAAGCATTTTTATAAAGGGGGGAAGCAAAGAAAAATAAACGAACAGGTGTAATATTCGCGTAAAATAAAATTTTTAATATATTTACTATCACCACATAATTATATTTAGGATGACGAAAATAATACAACTACAGGTATCGGTGGGAGTAGTAGCAGTAGTAGTAGTAATGGTGGTATTAATAGCACGGGCTACCAAACCAAACAATCCGAACAACTTGTCAATACTACACCAACAGCAACACCACAACCTACAACAACAAAAATTACAGAGGACCCGTTCAATCCATTTTCTGACACGAATCAAGCACCTGAAGGACACTCATCATCATCGGATGCAGCGTAAGATAGAGAGAAACAAAAAAAAAAGTATCCTAAAAGGAACGAGAGTTTTTTTATATACTAACTAGGCTTTGCTTTTTTTTTTCTTTTGATTGCAGCCACAACACAAATAATATAAACACAAACGTTAAGCTACCCCCTCCTCTTACTCCTCAGAAAATGCATCAGTAAAAGAGAGCGGTTGACTGTTTACTTATATTATTATCTATGGATAAAAAACGAAAGATATGTATCATTCATATAATCCAAGGAAGAAGAAAAAAGGAAAAGACACATTTTTCTTTATCATTTGTTTAAATTCGTATATTATTTTTTTATTATCTTAACGATTACCATGATCGTTTTATTACTATTAGTATTATTATTATCTATTATTATATAAATATATATAAGCTTTTTTTCGGGTTTTTTTCAACACACTCAAAACAAAAACAAGAAACAGGGGGAAAGAACATTTATATATAAATGTTTATGTACGCTGTATGATGCTAATGGACGATAGCGAAGAAAAAAATAATACGATGCAAAAAAAAAAAAAAAACTAAGTACCAACAACCCTGAAATCTCAGTGTAACCTTGGGAACCGCATATGCTTATAATCTATATATTTTGTCAACGCACACAATACACACACAAATAATAATTATAAGGTTACCGAAACTCATGTTTTGTTGCTACGCTACCCTTTTTTTTTCTATTTCTAAAAAGCGACCTTGTTTTTATTTTCTTGATACTTCGCATCAAACGACCCCTTTTTCTTCCTTTCTCTTTTTTTTTTCTCTTTCTTTTTTCTTTTTCACAACGAAAAGCGAAACGCACACATACACACATACACACTTTATATACGACACAACGACGACGAAACATTTTTTTTTATCGCCGCCTCGTCTCATTTTTTATTTTTTGTCTTTTCAACCCCTTTTTTTTCCTTGTCTTTTTTTCTACCTTTTTACTTGGTTTCTCTTTTTTTTTTTTTTTTTGCTCCTCCCCCCGTGTTGCCACCCAGGATACATCATCATATACTGGAGAAAGGCCAACCTCCTTTTTAACATATACATCCTTCTTTTTTCTTTTTTTACTTCAAAACATTCTACAGTGTTTGTTTTCCCTCTTTTTCTCCCATTCGTTTCTCTTTTTTTTTTTTTTTTTTGTATAATATATAAATCCGTTTCATCGGATCCATTCTGTATATATCCTTGTTTTTCGTTAATTTTATTTATATATACAACACATAACAATATTCTATACCATTTGTATATAAAAATATATTCCTCTTCTTGTCTTTCATATTCTCCTTTTTTATATTCTTCAACTTAAATAACGAAACTTACACTTTCTTCCCTCTTTTTTTTCTCTTTCTCTCTCTCTTTCTTTTTTTTTCACACACATACACACACACACACTAACCTCCTCCCCTTTTTTTATTTATTCTTTGGTCGTGCGTACTTTCTCTCGCTTGTGCGTGTGTATATATAGTTGCGTTTTGTGTTGAACGCTGCGTAGAGAAAGAAGTTGTGTGTGTAGCGTCTGTGTGCAAGTGCGTGCGTTTGTGTATGTGTCGGGGTTCTCTTTTTCTTATTTTATTTTTACTGTTTAAGAAAGTCATCATTATAACCCGCCCACTATACCTTTTTATTTTTTATTTACTCCCCAATTTTATATAAAGTGTGTAACCTACAACAATAACAACAACAACAACAACAACCTTTTACCATATTAACAACAAAACGATCAATATTATAATATGCAAAAAACGCATGAAATGACGATTCGTGGTAATAAAAGAAGAAATACCAATAACAGCAATATGAATGCGACATCATCAATAAATCAACAAAAAAAACAAAAAGAGCAACCAACCAAACAACAACGCACGGGCCCTCCTAATGTTATCGATGAAGAACAACAGCGTCGCATTGCTGCAAGAGCTGCAAAGGCAATGGAAAAACAAGTCCGTCGCAGACGTGATCGAAGATCTCAGTTTGTTTGGGGTGATCGTAAAAAGGTATTTTTTTCAATAATAATATTAATAGTAATAATATCATAACTATTATTGTTGTTGTTATGATTACTATTCTTATCTTTATTGCTATTACTATAATGATAATAGCAAATTAGTATATTATCAAAAATGGTTTATTTGTTGTTCTTATATGCATATTTGTCAATAATATAGGCAGTCATCAAACGATATCCAGATGGTACGCAGGAAATTCTTGTTCCACAGAACCTGACACCTGAACAAGAACAATATGAATTTCCTCCTCGATCTCGTTTACTAAAAAAACTGGCTAGTGCCAACGCTGAAAGAAGGCGAATGTCATCTATGCAGCAGCAAGACGAAAACGAACCACCATCCTCTAATAGTTCACCGTTTAATAATGACAACAACAACGATCATATTATTCATAACAATGACCCGTTTTCAACATTATCATCTTCTTCTTATTTACCATCATTACAACAATCACAGCCACCTTCTCCATCTCCTTCGCCGTTAACCATCCATTCATCATTACACCAACATCAACCACCACCTACAATACAACCATCTATTCCATTTTCACCTCCTAAACCAGATCAAAATGCAATGGCAGAATGGTTTTCAAGTCGTAAGCCTGAGCAACAAAATCAAAGACAATCTCGTCAACAACAAAAACAAAAAGATCGTCAAGTCATGGATTGGATTAGAGATATTGAAAATAGTAAATCACCAAGGAAAAAACCAACGCACCGAACATCATCTATTTCATCAAAGAGACAAACACCGACACCCATATCATCATGTAGTCGGACGTCTTCTATATCGTTATTATCTTCATCTACTGTTAGTAACACTAATACTAATAACAGAATCAGAAACAGAAACCATCGTATCCATCATAATAATAATATCGGTTCTTCTCCACTTAAAGTTTCAAGTACTTCAAAAAAGATTCCAATTACAGCACCCAATTCACCATTATTGACATTAGTACACGAAACACCTATTATTCAATTCCGTAGTAAAGCAGGTAAATTTATTAATTATTACTTTTTTTTTTATATATATGAGAAAGAAAAAGTGAGAATTATTATTATTATTATTATTATTATTTTCTCTCCTTTCCGCCAAAATGCAAAAAAAAAAAAAAAAAATGGCTGCCCCTATTTTTTTTTAAATTTATATTAATAATGTTATATAAATATTCAGGAAAACGATGGGCCCATGCATCGGGATACGCACAGTCACCCTCCTCATTATCATCACCCCTTGCACCACCACCTGAAGAAGATTCGGCCCGAAGACACTATGTTCCGCGAACCTTACTGCGGCGCGCTGGCGCTCGTCTTGGCCCATCTTTACCATCACGACCACAACAAACTACATCCTCAACTAGTTCTTGTTCTTTACCTATTCATTATCATGAACAAGATCAACACGAGGAATATATTATTGACAATGAAGATGGTAATGTTGCTCATCAAATGCGAAATGAATGGCGTACTTGCAGTGATAATCAACAACGATCTACGGATTCTACTACTCCTTCCAATGTTTCTGGTATGGTCAAATTAGTTGGTATGTTCCATCAAACATTGGAAAAACAACAACGATTAGCGCATAAACGATTACAACAGTTGGAATCTTTATTAAAAGAAGAAAAACAACAGCGAGAAAAGACAGAACATCATCATCGTACATCATGGCAGCGTTATGAACAACAAACGAAAAGATATTCGACTGAAAATTCATTACGACATCAACGATTGGAAGAACGTGTTTGTGCTTTGGAACAATCCATAAGTAAAGAAACGTTAGCTCGTCAACAATTGGAAACATCAGTATCAAAAGCAATGGAATATATGAGTACTTTGGAATCGTCATTAAATCAACAAAAAATTCCACAGTCTAAAAATAACAACAATGATGCTCATGTCATGCAAAAAGATGTGGTCAATGTAAAAGCGAATTTAAATTTAATTAATACGCAGCAAAGACGTCCAAAATTGGGTTCTTCCGTCAAGAACAATCATTCGACAGCAAGCAACAATAGTAGTAATAGTAATAAACGAGTTGTTACGAAAGCAACCACAACACCCAATACTACAACTACTACAAGACGTCGAGCTACCATGACAACTGCTACTACCTTTTCCAGCAGGCAACAACAACAACAATCTAAATCAAAACCAACACAAAGGTCCACAGCAAAATAAACAACCATTATTGCTCTTTGTTTTTTTATCACCATTTATGGAAGGAATAAAAATGTACCCAAAACCCCCCCCCCCCAAGAAAAAAATCACCTTTTGTACATAATTCAAAAACCAAATAACTTTTAGTATATATAGTATAAATCACATACACTCAATCTACAACAATTCAACAAATCCAATATATCCAACATATCCAGAAAATGTATAATTGTATATCTTTTTTTTTTTTTTTGTTTTTTATTTTCCTCATCTTGTTTTTATATATATAAGAAAAAATAACTATTTTTTTTTCTTTTTCATCTTTTTCTTCTTCAATATATTTATATTATATTTATAAATTGTATCATTTGTTTATTTTATTTTATTTTGTTTCGCAAAAAGTTGAACAAGATTTGAATTTTTTTGTTTTTGTTTGAATGTTTTATTATTATTATTATTTTTTTGCTATTCCTTTCCTCCCTTTGAAAAAGCAAAAAGTATTGCTCAACGTATTTTGATTTAAATTGGTTTGCTTGTAAATTTAATCGCGGTCATCGTCACTAATATATTATGATTTCCAAATTAGTTATTACTAATCCAAAAATTAATATTAATATTATTATTATTTAAACTACCTAATAGGACTACGATCGGGTGAGCGAGAAGGACTACGCGAATAAGAACGACCACGTTCATCGGGTGTACGGTCTCTTGAAGCTTCTCTGGAACGATCTCTGGAACGATCTCTGGAACGATCTCTGGAACGATCGGGCGATCCCATATCTTCATCATCAGAATGATGACTACGACGACCTGAAGATCTTCTACGAGGTGATCGAGAACGAGAACGAGAACGGGATGGAGTCATTGAACGCGAGCGACGACGGGATGATCGACGACGAGGCGAAGGACTTCTTGAATCAGATGGACTACGGGAACGACGTGAAGAACGACGATTTGAATCCTAATACACAATAAATTTGTTTGATTAGTTTATCCATAAAAAAATATATTTATTATATATTTATATTTTA
The DNA here is from genome assembly GCA_016758965.1 of Circinella minor. Lineage (NCBI taxonomy): Eukaryota > Fungi > Mucoromycota > Mucoromycetes > Mucorales > Lichtheimiaceae > Circinella > Circinella minor. Next base: position 49,906 of record JAEPRB010000234.1, read on the forward strand.
CCTCAAAAAGTTGAACACGTTCACCATTCAATTCACTATCATTCATCTTGTCAAGAGCATATTTCATATCTGCACGATGAGCAAACTCGACAACACTATATATATATATATATATACAATATATAATTAATATTTGAATTATACTTTGTCCTTTAAACCATCAACACAGTTATTATTATCATCGTTTTATATTAATAGTTTATTAACTTACCCTTCTCCGGGACGATTCTTGAAAACATCAGCAAAGGTAACTTCACCAGCCTTGCGCATCAAATCCTTGAGATCCTATAAGGTAGCAACATAGGGAGGACAACCAATAATAATAAAAAAAATAGAAGGCCAAAAACCACCAAGAGAGAGAAAAGAACGGTTAAGATTTTTGTTTTTGTTTTTTTTTTTTTGGATAATGCCAACACAATATGGGTAGAAGAAAGTCCAAAGCATTCAGAGAAAGAGAAAAGAGAGAGAGAGAGAGAGAACACAGGGTAATCCACAGAGAGAAAACAAGAGAGAGAGAGAGAGAAAAAAACAATTATGAGGCCGGTCCTTTCCTTCATGTCCTCCAACAAGAAGTTTTATCTTCATTTCCAAGTTCAACCCTCACGGAAATGGATTCATGGATTCACCAAAGATACATACCTCTTTTTTCTTTTTCTTTTGTCAAAAGCAAAAAAATAAAAAAAAAAGAATATAATCCCCTCAATAATCAAATAAAAAAAAACACTTCATAAAATAATTATCAGGTAATACCAAGAAAAGAAGGGACCGGCCAGTAACTCATTAGGAAAAAGTTGAGAGACTTCTTCAATAAAGGAGGGCAGGAGGGACTCATATTTTGGAAACAAGTAGTAATAGTAAGAGTAGTAGTATTTGGACACGGAAAAACTAGAGTTCGTACCTGCCAGCTGGTTCCAGAAGGAATGCCTTCCACAATAAGACGATAAGAAGAACGCTTACTATAAAAATATATAAATAATATCGATGGTCATCCCCAGCAATAAAGTAAAAAAAAAAAAAAAAAAAAAAAAGTATTCAATTAGTAAGCTATATATATATATATATATATATACCAATAGCTTTTTTTTTTGGTTTCATAAATAAATAATTTACCGGTCATTACGATTATTATTATTACGATCACGGCGGTCACCATCTCGTCCAGTACGACGTGTACCACGTGCAAGCTCAACAATAATTCTAAAAATAATAATAATAATAATAATAATGATTAGTATTCATGAAAATAAGATGATATGTATATATATATATATATATATATACATAGTTATTAGAGGGGAAGGGGAAAGAGAGAGAGAGAGAAAAAAAAGAAGAGAAATGAAAATAAGATTTACCTTTCACCTTGGAATTCTTTACCGTGGAAATCATATACTACATCTTCAGCATCTCTAGAATCTCTGAACTCTACGAAACCGTAACCTGTTTTAACATTGATTTCACGGATATCACCATATCCTTTGAAAAGACGTTCTAAATCACGTTCTCTTGCATCACGAGCAAGACGACCAATGTAAACTCTTGAACTCATCTTTTTTTAATAAGTTGGGATGGAGAAGAATATATAAGTGAAAGAGAGAGAGTGTGTGTGTGTGTGAAAGAGAGAGAGAGAGAGAGAAAGCGTATGTGTGAATAATATAAGAGTGAGGGGATAATTATGGTATAAGCGGGGAAAAGCACACAACAAAAAAATCAGTCTCAGCCACTATATACAAAGATTAAAACAATAACAACTTTCATGCTTTTTTTTATTTCATTATTAAATGAATAATAATAATATATAAAGTTTTATTATATGTATATATTCTTGTATATTCTTCTGTTTATATAATATAGAAAAAAAAAGGATTTTTTTAAGCGTAATAAGAAGGAGATATTAACATATCACTAAGAATGGATAATTGATCTTCTGTAAATTTACTCATATCTTCATGCCAAGTATCAGAATGAGTTCGTCGGAAATCTGAGAATGTTTTACGAATGGTTGACTATTGTTTATTAAAAATAAGGATTAGTTTTCAATTTGTTTATTCTTTTTCGATAAGATAATGATATGATAATAATTAATTATTATTATTATTTTACCTGAATTTCAGCTGGATCTGACATACAATTAGCCAATTGACATAATACATTAGGCATCCATTTAGGAACTTCATAAGGAAATGCATTTACAAGACAAGATAATCCAAGTACACCTGCATGTTTCTTTAATAATTTATCTGCAAATCCAGGTACTTCAATAATTTTACCAGTCTCACGATCACGACGACGTTTAGGTAGTTTAATTTCCAATAATTCAGAATATTGTGTTTGAACAGTAGTAATAGCCTCACGTTGTGAACAACGAACAAGACCACCTAAAGTAACGGCAGCCATTTGACGAACCTATGTATATTTGTTTAGCATATATAATTATATTATCTATCATTCTTATAACTTCATTCCCTCCCCCTCCCTCCCAAATTTAATTATTATTATTTTTACCTCAATCTGTGTATCTAAAAGCATACTACTGACTGAATTCATGACTTGTAATACATGATCATTTTCCATGGAAAACAAATATTTGAAAAAGAAAATTTGTAACAAAGGTAAAGCACGTGTACGAATACGCCAGCTTTCAGAATGTGCCAGAATATCAACAAATTCGTTTACCATTTTAGTCACTACAGATGGAGGATAAGAATATTGTGCCACCATATGTAATACATGGGTTGCCATATGTTGCAAATCTTGATCATCATGGAATTCTTGCATTGCAAATAAACGAGACCATAATGGAATAATATAAGGTAATGTACCTACAACACGATATCGACCAAGGGATTGACGCAACCAACAAAGAGCTAAAAGAATAATAATAATAGTAACCAATTCAAATTTATTATTTTGATTTTAACGTAATTTTTTTGCTCGGTAAACTAATTCATTTAGCTGGAGGAACTCCTACTGCTAGTTGTAAGTACAACTTTTAATATTTAATGAATTTACTTACTTGTTTTACTTGCATTTGTATATGTCTTTGTATCTTCTACTTCAGTTGCAATTTTTGCTTCAGCTTGCCATTTATCCAATTTAACTAGTAATTTTTCAACATGAGGTGCGACTCTATCATCCATTTGTGTAGGAATGTTACCAACACCACCGCGTTCAGATTCTGAGTTGATACGTAATAATGTCTTGATATCTGGATAAGAGGGAGTCCATTGACGTTGTAATATACTACTAATATTATCGCCCAAAACTTCACGCACTTGTTTGTATGGATGATCAATATGTTCCATGTATTCACCTAATAATGGATCTACCAATGGATTGGCTCGCCATCCAAGAGAATTAATCAATATATGGGCCAGGATTAATTTTCTTGCTTCTGCAAAAGCTGCATCAGATGTAGGATCTACTTTAGCTTTTAAAATCAAATTGATCAAGGGACGAATACGTCTTGGATCACGACGATGCTATATATAAGAAAATAAAGAAGGATGGGAACCATATGAATATTTAAAGTCAGCAATTAATCATTTCTCTCTCTATCCCAAACTACACATATAGATACATCATATTTCCCAAGCCCATTTTCTATTTTCTATACTTACAGAACACACTCTAACAAAAGATTCCCAGTAAATTAACGTGTCCGGAGTAATATTCGAAAAAGTAGTTTCAATTAAAGGTATCAACCAACCCCATAACGTATCTGCCTTTTCTTTTGACCAATGGCTTGTTGCATTAACCAAACCAGCTGCCAATTCAGCTGCTGCACGTTGATGTGCTTTTTGATCCGTCGATTGACATAATAAAACAAAGTTTTCCTTCATAATTTCTACAGGTTCGTCTTGATACATTTGAAAAATACTCAAATATAAACATACATTGGCATGATTAAACATATCTTCTTGTGCACGTGATACTTCTTGAGACATATACTTTAATAATTTTTCCCAATATTCTTTCGATGTGAAGTTTTTATGGAATACTTGATAAGCGTCCAAACTGCCTTGATCTATTTCAGGTAAAGTAACATTTGATGAAGGTAAAAGATATCCTTTGTAAACTTCTGGCCAAACATACCATCCAGCTCTTTCTGAATCAATCAATGGCCTAAAAAACAAATTAACAATTATTATTAGTTACATAATTGGATAATGTATGAGTGGGTCATGAACAATTATTTTTCTTACCATTGTTGAACATTTTCATCTGTTAAAGGTTCATCATAGATACGTAAATATTCTTCTTCTGAATATTTGGGATTCTTATCTGCGACATTGAATTCACGTTCAAGTGGGTGTTTTACTTGATGACTCAGAATTGTATCTCGATTTCCTTTTGCAAATGTTCTTTGTTCAATATGATACAACATATTTGTTGTAATACCTACACCAATACGGCGCATAGGAGGTAATTCGGAATTTATACATTCACTGGCGAATACAGCTACACCAGCATTTTGTTGCATATCAGGTCGAATAAACAACTCGAGCAAGTTGGCAGCCATGGAACAATAACGCCAATGTACCTTGGGATCATTGACAAATTCTAATAAGGATTGTACCAATTGTTGGTAAGCTTCTAAGTTTTTGGATTCTCGAGTTTGTGTTTTCTCTTTCAATAAATCAATCTTGATTGTTCCTGTTGTATTGGCACCAGAAGTGGTGGTATTTGAGTAAATGGCTTGTGCATTTATATCCACATCTTCAGGTACAATAACACCAAAGGAACGTGTATTAAATTGTGTCACGTAATCCACAAAGACTTTACGAATTAATTCTTGAATAGATGGCTTTTTTGAAAGGGAAATAAAAAGTTGGATTGGGGAAAAGGTTTTCGGTTAATACAAACAATCATATAGTCTAATCTTTATAATTTCTTTTATAGAACAAATTCCCTCATATTTTTTTATTGTCTTTTATATAGATACACTTTACCTTATCTTCATGTTGTGCTCCACATAGAGATAATACAAAATTAGGAACATATCGCCAATCGCGGAGACATGGCATAAGAATGGATCGATGACGTAAAAGGTACAAAGAACCTTTAATTCTATTAGCATGTTGTTCCTTATCATCACCTATAAATTAAATCATAAGTTATATAAGAAAAATGAAATGATTTTAACGAACGAATATACATATATATATATATTACCATTATCAAGTTTGGATTTTAAAACATCTAATATGGGTGGTAAAATCAAAGTTTTAGATCCAATAAAATTCTTTGCAACAGCACTAAGCGTATGTTGACTCAATCTGTGTTATATAAATGGTAATACAAAAATATTATTATCACTTTTTCATTTTCTTTTCCAAGTTATCCTTTTTTTTATAGAAACTTACTTTCTAATTTCTGCATATGAACTAAGAGATAAGCCTAATAAGTTATTGAGAATTGCATCGTGAACAGAGTCCCGTGTCCTAGATTGGGCGTTATATCTGAGGCGTTGAAGATGATGAATTTCAGCTCTACGAACTAATAGAAAGAAAAAATGAAATTAATATTCTTTTTCTTTCTCCTTTTTTAGATCCTTCTTTCTTGGTAATAACATTGATATTACTTATTAACACTCAACCAGCTCATGTCTAAACTTAAAAAAAATTAGAATAGTACCTAAAAGACCACGAGGATATTGTTTAGTTGCCTTGGGAACCTTGACAACTGCCTTGGCATAAAGATATTGGCCCTTTGTTGCATTCACATGTTGCTTAGCAGTACCAGCATCGTCCATATAAGTACGTGCCATATTAATAACCAATTTCAAACTTTCCAAGTCGTCTTCACGTTTTACAAGGAAGAATTCCAAAGCATCACGAATCAATTCACCAATATTTTTACGAATTTTTTGTGCCTTGATATATAATGGATCTGAAGAATCAGTAAATGCATATCCAGCTACTAATCGTCGTGGTTCTTGAACTGCCTCTGAACCTTCATCACTAATAAGTTATATTGCATGAGTTTTTGTATATATACCAAAAAAAAAAAAATCAAAAAAAAAACTGTATATAAAGAAACATACTCTGCACATTCAACTACTGCATCTTTTTCAGTGTTTTCATCTAGACACATACTAGTACAACCACGTAAACCACGATAAATGACAGCTAAATGACGACAAAAATCATTTGTTTCTTCGTAAGCATTGGCTGGTTGTCCCTTATCACCTGTTTCAATTTTTTGTCGAACATGATCCATGGAAGGTACAAGAAATGTTTCCAATAACTCAATAGCAAACTCTTTTTCTTTTTGAGAAGGAATATGCCAATCGACATTGACATTTTTAGGATCACCCGTTTTGCCCCAAATCATATGTGAATTATTCATAAAGTCTATAAATATAGATACAGTTTCATATTATATTTATAATGTGATGAGTCAACATTAAAGAAACAAAAATAGTAGTCATAATAATAATAATAAGATACCTTCATCATTCCAATGTTCAGGATCCAAACTACGTCGTTCCTTTGAATAAATTCTTAATAAAGAACCTAAACAATTCTTTAAAAGTTCAGCAGACCATACGAAACCTCGTCTACTTTTACATTTCGTAACCATTTCATGTAAAATATCAACGATATCCTTTTTATAATTCAAAAGATCAGGACCCAATTTGTTGACAACATAATATAAAATACATTGATACCAATGTAAGGTTGAATCAGATTGAATAGGTGTAGATGTTTCAGAATTAGTCATGGTGGATCCTGCTCCATTTTCTAATTCAATTGATATATTATTGATACACAATGGAATAAGTTTTTTGGCAGCTTTAACTGGATTAGCAGATGCAATGGAGTTACATAATAAACCAGCTGCATGAATTGCATTAGGTAATACTTGTTCACTAATAAAATCCATTACCATACGTAATGCCATGTCGTACAAATCGTCAGATAATTGTCCAAATACTGTATCACATGCGTACTATATATAGAAATTAAGAATATATGATTAATTTGTCCACCAAAAGAATAATATCAAACTAATTATTATTAACGCTTACTTCGAGCATAGATGTTAAACCTGTTTCAGTACTTCCATTTTGTTTCTTTTGATTATGAATTTGTGGAAGATTTTCAAACTAAAAATAATAGAATCCCCCCAAAAGTATAAGTGTGTTAGAAAAATAAAAATAAAGAAGAACAACAGAATACTATTTTTCGATAAAATAAAATAGAAATATTTTACTTACAACAGTAAATACACGCCGAAGAAACTTTGCGACCCATTCTTCCATTTCACCAGTAGTAGCCTTGCATAAATTATCTTCTTCATCACGTGGAAGTTCATTTTCTTCGTTAACTGAATCCATATCCATACCATCATATCTTAAATCCGAAGTATAATTATTACTGTATCCACCACCAGCTGAAAATGAATGACCACCACCAACATTAGTTGTAAGATCACGAATAGGTACTGTGGATAATGCACTAGTAATGAATAAAAGTGATGTAATAGCTTTTAATGGATCATTCATATCAACACCCGGTGTAGCTAAATGTAATAATGGCATGAGATGTTTTCCACCTGCTGGATAATGATCACGAGAAAATAAAGGTAAGGCAACATCTGCCAAGATACCGAGTGCGCTTGTAGTTCTATGGGTCTATTTTAATTATTATTATTATTATTATTATTCTGATTTAGTAAATGATTCCTCAATATAATACTGTCACCTAATAAAAATCAAATTTACCTCAGTCAATGTTTCTAAAGATGGATAAATGCGTTCAAGTAAACCAGGGAAGATCAAACCAGGTTCGAGCCCTGTTTATATATATATCATGTGAAAAATAATATTATGCATTAGTTATAATTTATTACTTATTCACAACAATAAAACAACAAGAATAATAAAAGATGATATCACGTACATGCCAAAGATTTCATTGTAGCTTCAGTTGCGCCTATAACAAAATGATCTTTACCAAACATACTAAGATATGTTAATGGTCGAAGTGTCAATACAAATTGTTCTCGAAGTGCAAGAGTTAATCGTCGTTCTTGAGGTGTTGGACAATCTTTTTCTTCTTCTGATCTCCAACGTTTCAAGAATTCGACAGACAAATGTTGAATAAATGTTGTTAAAGAATAAGTCCAAGTTCCATGATTTGATGGATGATAATACAATTCAGTGGCTTGAATCATTTCAGATAATAATTTCATAACATAACTTTCGCCCTTGGGTCCTTCTGGAATAATTGTATAGACAATAAATCTTGCTAATGATCGAAAACGTTCCTATTATCCAAGATACCATTTGAATTTTTTTTAATTAATCCCTATCATAAATAATAAAACCTCTTTCCCAATCCTTTCTTTCTACGACATTACTAACAGGTTTGTGACGTAATGCAAGTGCATTTCCAGCTTTCAAATCCGTTCTTTGTCCATTACTACCAAATCCAGTAGTACCGCCAGGTCGACTCCCACCATTTTCTTGACTCCCAACAGGTAAATTCATCATTCGCATACCCACAGTAAAAATATATTTTACTTGTTGACGATTGAATAACCCAATTTCTGCTGTATATTCATCACTTATATTTTGTTCCGCCATACGTGATAACAATTCGACAAATTGAGCATCACATGTAGGAGAATTGGTAATCATAGACCATAATGAAAAAAGAGTTGGTAAAAATTCTTTTGGATGTATTCCATTATTATCTTTGTCGAGAATAGCATGTGTTTGTGAATTTCTCGGTATGCTGACTGGTAAAAGAAGTACTAGATATCCAATAACTCTTAATGCATCACGAATTTCAGATGTTGAGAATTGTGGTAAAAGTTCATCCAAAATTTCTTGTGTTGCTGATGCTGGAAAAAAACGTTGTGCATGTTCTAATAATCGAATAAGTGATCCAAGATGTTTTCTGAAAAAGGAAAAAAAAATGATATGTCCATTCAATTAAGTTTGATTTGTTTTTTAAAATCTCTTTAGGCTTCCAAATAATAGTAAATAATAATAATCGATACGTACGAATCAGCCAATAACGATTTTTGACGAGTATTTGGAAATAAATACCAATCGATAGCATCATAAAGAGGTTTCCAAGGCAATACAAGATCTTCAGGACCTAAATATTTTGATTTTCTAAAATCACAAATTATATAAATTAAAAAATTATTGCTTGCATTAGATTTGAAAAAGATGATAACAAGCGAAAAAAAAAAGTACCTAATCAACCGTGCACATGTTGCAGCCCAAGCATCCATTAATGCTGTATCCAATCCTGGCATGAACGTCATTTGAAAAAGTAATTCAGCAAGTTTGGCACGAGTTTCACGAGGAATCGAATGTTTCATATTGATATAACTTGTTTTATTAATAAAAAAAAAACCAAATATGCATAATATGAGTACATGTTGCTTTCTTATTTATGTCCCTTCTGTTTTTTTTTTTTGGCTTGTGCTGAATGACATTCTCGAGCCACTTTATTTCTCGCTTTTTTTTCCCTTTTTATACATACATATATATATATATATATATATATATTCTGGCTTTCAGATTTTTTTTACCTGTTAAGTCTTTTAACCCAAGATGCAGCACCAGGTCCAAAATCCCGAGCTTGAACACACATGGCCAAATTGGTACAAATCTCATTGAGCCAAGTTTCTGCTTCACCGTCTAATAGTTTTGCATAGGGTAATGCTTGATAATAACTCATTGTATGTTGATCGTCTTTGACGACCGAATCCGGAATATCATCCTTTTTATCAACTTCCATTTATTATTTTAAAAAGAAAATATAAATTAAGCGAAAAAAAACCAAAAAAAAAAAGAGAGAGAGAGAGAAAAAAAAGGATATATATTTATATATAAGTGAAGACGGTTGAGAGAGAGAGAAAAAGAGGAGAGAAGGAAGGGGGACGAGAGTTGTAATAATAATAATAAAAAAAAAGGCACACACGTAAACCGGAGATACGCAACCGAAAATTCAATGTTAGAAAAAAAAGGTTGGCGCAGCTTGAAAAAATAAAAGTAGAATAAGTTTCTTAAAGAGCTAAAAATCTTGAGATTACGCGTTAAAGCTATATTTGTGTCAGTAAGATGGGTTGCGTAATCCAATTATATATATTTTTAATTAACAATAAAGATAAACTCGTGATATGACACACAGTATGTTTAGTTTAGGATGACGTTTTGAATGGGTTGAGGGGCGCAGTAGTAAAGCATATCATTCATTGTCTAGTAAAATAGTGTACATACTATGTATCATATAACAACAGTTAAAGAAGCTGTAATATTATAAAAGTATCTAGATAATTTTATATAATATTGTAAACAGTATACATATATATAAATAATTGTTTTATATGTAACTATTTTATTTTTGTAATAATATCATCTGAATATGGTTAGTGAGTGATCTCCAACAATAATAATACGTCATCTGTTTTGGTTATGTGTGTGTATAAAATTTCTTATTCTGTTTTACCCCATAAAATTGAAACAATCATAACGTAGTATGTTCTATGATATGAATTGGAAACAGAACTATACAGGTCAATAACTGTTACTGCCATTTCTATTGAATTTAATAGAGAATTCTTTCAATTGACCTGCATATAGATGCTAAAGTCATATGATAACTTCTTTTTCTGTCCAACATACAGACATAAATGCAAATATTGAGAAGTATAAAGATGCATAGTCATAGTTACACATAGTGTCAATAAACTTATAAGCTTAAACATTATAACATAATTTATTGATTATTATTTATTTTCTTTTTTTCCCGTGAAAGTCTAAAGTTTATATCTAGTTGGTCAATTCGTTAAACATTATACAGTATAAGTTAATCGTATATAGGTATATGGCGTATATTTTGAACTTATCCATGTCTTAATATTTACAGTTAAATAACAAATATATAATAATAGATGAAGGATATTGGAAAAAGCAACGTACAACTAAAAAAGAAAATGAATTGTGAAAATGTATTTAACATAAAACTATCTCATAATAATATATAAATGCAAACGGAAACAAAAAAAGATCGATTTTTTATAGACCGTGTTAATTTACAACATAGAAATAATAGCTCTAAACCAAGTATAGATTATCAACAAATATAATTATTATCTAACCATTACTATATTTATCTAATTCAGGTTGATTCTAACCATAACCTTATCGTGTTTTTCGTTATTATTCAACCAAAGGGTTAACAATAATTGTACATATATTTTGACGTTAAGTATCATATTTCGTCAAAATATTTTTTATTTACAAACACACTCAGCCATACTTTATTATTTACCTACTAATGCATTGATAGTATTTATTTAATGATTTAGTACTATTTCTGCTTTTTCAATTTTATATCGCATCTTGTCAAGCAGATATTGACATATGATATTAGAGTATTTCAACTTGTGAAAGTTGAAAATAAAGTACTGTCCTCATGTAGTTTACATATGACATCAAAATGAAGCACTTACGTTGACTTCTGTAATCACGAAGACTATATAATATAGAATACTTATGCTTCTCTTATTTCTAATGAACTAAAACTCGTTTCATTACTATTCGTTTTTTATTTACCTGGTTATTTAGCAACCAATTTTAGTTATTATTATTGTTTATCAAAATAGCTTTATTAAAAGAACAATTGAAACAATAATAATATATATTCAACGCTACGTATAAAGAAAAAAATTAAACTGTTTTATTGCAAGTGAAAAGAGAAAATGTACATAACAGCTGTATTTTATGACTAAACTGTATCTAGAAAAGGCATGCAATTATTCTCTTCCGTCTTTAATCACTGCTTAAACTATCTTTGTCGCAAGGTTTTGGTATGAGATATTCTATTTATTTATTCCCCTTTTACATACGTACGTAGACCATTATACAAGTTTAGATATATATTATAGTGAAACAAATATATATGTATAAAATAGTAATCAATATACCCAATATTTTATTATTATTATTATTATTACTAGCTAATAAATGATATGTATTTTCAATATAATTTAATAAGGATTATAATTAAAATAAGGTAAAGTGTACGCTTGTAAAATAAAGAA